>JBBPBX010080367.1:0-16185 GCA_038048925.1 Garcialebias charrua | reverse complement strand
CTCTGTTTAATGATGGACGGTTTCTTTTCACAAAGATGGCCTCCTTTACTCCTCTCTCAAACCATCGTTCTTCTCTATCAAGGATGTGAACATCTTCATCCTTGAAAGAGTGACCGCTGGCGTGGAGATGAGTGTAGACCCTCCTGGCCCTCCTTGATCATGTGAGCAGCTGGTTTCAGGCTGTCATCAGCCAACTGGTTGATCCACTGTGGGAGGGTGCTATTTATAAGACTGAGCTGAACACAGCAACTCAGACTGAGGAAGTCTTTCGGACGAAAGACGAAACGTTTCTACATTTTTTTTGCTTTGTTTTGTTTTATTTTTTGAATGTCCAGAGGACCAGACTTAGCTTTTTTAGATTTTTCTACCTGGATTATTGAGCATGCATCAGAGTAATAATAATCTAACCAACTTTTTCCAACAATCAGATTAAACAATAATAATCTTCAACCAACAGTACAAAATGACTAACTCTTTCTAATTTTCTAACTAATACAATACACATTACGCTATTTCATATATATTTTTTAACACATTTGTTTTGATCATTTTCTTAAATGTAAACATTGACTTGGCATTTTTAACTACATTCTCCAAGCCATTCCATAATCTAATTCCCTGGATTGAGGTAGAACGTCCCTTCAAACTAGTTCTGAATTGTGGTTTTACAAACATCTCTGTCCCCTTAAGATTATAACAACTTTGTCTTTTAACAAAATGCATTTGGATATTTAAAGGTAATGCATTATTTTGAGCCCTATACATAACTGATAAAATATTATAGTCTACCAAATCATGGAACTTCAATAACTTCAGTTGATAAAATAATGTACTTGATGGATGACGGTAATGTTTTCTAGTGATAATTCTTACAGCTCTTTTCTGTAATACAAAAATAGGCTTTGTGATTGTTTTACACGCATTCCCCCAAACATCAATACAATAGATTAAGTGTGGAACAATGATTGTGTTATACAACAAATACAGAGCTTTATCATTCAATAGGTCTCTGACTTTGTACAGTACTGCAATCGATTTAGCTATTTTTATTCTTACAGAATTTATGTGTTGTTTCCATGTCAGTTTGTCATCAATGATAACACCCAAAAACTTCACCTCACTCACTCTACAAATCTCAACATCCTCAATTTTGAGTGGAACATCAACAGTTTTCTTTTTATTACCGAATATCATGTAATTAGTTTTTTCTAGATTTAATGATAATTTATTTATTTTAAACCAAGTTTGTATCTTGACAAATTCCGTCTTTATCAATTTCAACATTTGTTCTATATCTTCACCTAAACAGAAAAAAGTGGTATCATCAGCAAAAAGTACACATTTAAGGAGTCCTGACACATTTACCAAGTCATTCACATATAAAATAAAAAGCTTTGGTCCAAGTACAGAGCCTTGGGGAACTCCACATGTGATATTACAGAGGTCAGATCTTACATCATTTATTTGTACAAATTGTTTCCTATCTTTTAAGTAGCTAGATACCCACTGTAATGCTGGTCCTCTAATACCATATTTGTTCAGTTTTTCAAGGAGAATGGTGTGATCAATAGTATCGAATGCTTTTTTTAAATCAACAAAAATACTGATACAATATTGTTTTTGATCGACAGCAGTAGTTATTTGTTCCATTAATTCCATGAGAGCCATTGATGTAGAGTTTTTTTTATCTAAACCCATACTGACTGTTGCTTAGAATATTTTGTTTATCTATAAATTGATCTAGTCTGTTTACAAATAGTTTTTCAAGAATTTTTGAAAACTGTGGTAACAAGGATATAGGTCTATAATTGTTGAATACACATTTATCACCATTTTTAAAAAGAGGAACGACCTTAGCTACTTTCATATTATCTGGAAATATTCCTGTTGAAAATGATAAGTTACATATGTATGTGAACGGCTCAATAACATGGCTCATTATGTCCTTCACAAACATCATATCCATGTCCACCCAGTCTTTTGATCTCTTGTCTGTAAGATGTTTTACTACATTCATTATTTCCTCTTTGTTAGTTCCATTTAGAAAAATACTATTTGCACAACCTGTAATTGAGTGGATCACATTTTTATCTACTTTTGGTATTTTAGCTGCAAGGCTTGATCCAACATTCACAAAATATTGATTAAATCCATTTACAATTTCATTTTCATCATGAATTTCATCGTTGTCTTTTACAAAATATTTTGAAATACCAGTTTTTGCTTTATGATTCTTCAGGACACTATTCATTACTCGCCATGTTGCTTTCATATCACCATTACTTTTATCTAATAATTTACTATAATATTCTTTCTTATGTTTCCTTATAATCCCTACTAATTTATTTTTATACTTTTTATATTTTTCTTCAGCGCTCTGACTTCGCAATTTCAAGAAACATGAATACAAATAATTCTTTTTTTTACAAGCATTTCTCAACCCTTTTGTCATCCATGGTTGATCAATCGTATTTCTCTTTGTGTAATTTGTTTGCACACAATTCTTTTCATACAGAGCTTCCAAGATATTCATAAACTCATCATATGCTCTGTTCGCATCATCAACATACACATCATTCCAGTCTTGTTTATCTAGATCCTCTTTCAATTTTTCCAAAACTTTTTTTGACGTGTTTATGATCTTTTTCTTCATTGTGACTGCTTTTGTGATGCTTTGATCATTTTTATAGATTGTGAAAACTGGTAAATGATCACTTAAGTCGGTCGTTAAGATACCACCTATCACGTCCCCATTTGTTATATTTGTGAAAATATTATCAATTATTGTGGCACTATGAGTTGTAATTCTTGTTGGCTTTGATATCAATGGATACATATTTAAACTGTACATTGAGTTTATAAATGTGCTTATGTTATTTGAATCTGTTTTATTTCCCATATCAATGTTAAAGTCTCCACACAAAAAAACATTTTTATTAAAACTCTTCTCCATTAGCTCCAAGATTTTATCCGTGAATATTTCTATATTTGCTCCTGGTGATCTATATACACAACTTATTATTATGTTTTTATCGTTTTTGTTTATTATTTCTATTGTTATCATTTCCATAATATTATCAACTATTATTGACATTTCACTATTTAATTTACATTTTATTTCATTATTGACAAATAGAGCGACTCCACCACCTCTTTTATTATTTCTGTTCATATGATATAATTCATACCCCTCGATGTGAATATTACTTGTGTTATTGTCATTGAGCCATGTCTCTGACAGCGCTATTATTGTAAAAGTTCTATTTAACTGTTTTAAGTAATCTGTTATTTTGGATATGTTTGCATTTATACTTCTGCTATTAAAGTGAATAATAGAGAGAACTCCATTTGATATATTGATGTCATTAAACTGCTCTTCATTATAATATTCGCTATCTTTTATTACAGGAAAAAAATTTGCATCAATCACATTTTCAACATTATATATTTTAGGTTCTGAGTCTTCGTATGTTGTCATGTTCTAATGTATTTGTTCATTTCACTGTATATTTTATCCATTTTGAGTGTGAGTTGTTTCATTGATTTGTAATTTTTCATCTCCTGTGTTCATCCAGATCCGTCAGCTCTTTTATCATTTTAGGCTGAGACCCTTCCTTTGTTTTGATAAAGATGTATCCATTTCTTGTCCATGTTGATGCTATTTTGTTTTTGTTTTTTAACAACCTTGCTTCCTTTGCAATTTTTCCATTTTTTTGGTTAGATGTTCGTTTATGTAAACGTTTGATCCCTGCAGATTTCTTTTATTCTGCATAACATAGTTTTTTGTATTCCTGCTAATGAACTTGACGACTACTGACGGTTTGAATCTTGGTGAATTATTGGGCAGGGTGTGACAGAACGAAATGTCCCCATAGTCTATGTCAATGTTCATGTCCTGTAAGAAAGTAACTACATGTTCCTCCAGAGTCTCTTGTTCTTCCTGAGATTCATACTCATTTGGGTCACTGTTATTAGGAGCTCTTTTATGTGTCCGACACTTACTAACATCAAGTCCTGAGATCACCACATTGTCTTGCTTTGTGTATTGTTCTAAATCCTCTATTTTTCGTTCTAGTTCAGCAATTTTATTGTCTTTGCTAATTATCAGTTCTTTCAGTTCTCTTATTTCTTTAACCAGACCGGCCTGGGAATCCATTTTTTTTGTTAAATTTTCTATTTGTTCACTCATAAAGTTGAGTGATTCTTTAAAGTCTTGCTTTTCTACTGAGTTGTTTCCCTCCGGGTCTGGTGACTTTTGTCCTCTATTTCTCATATTTACAGAGTCTGGTGACTTTGGTCCTTTACCTCTCGTCATACTTACAGAGTTAGTAGTCTAGTGGTAGCAGGTCTCTGGTTTGTTCGCTGAACCACGTGGCCCTTCCACGAGGCTCACAGGCCTAACGATGGTGGCTGTGGCCCAGCAGTGCAGCACCCAGATCAGCAGTTATTAGAACAGAACTCACAGTTTCAGCAGCCTGCAGCAATCAGCTCTATTATCCGAAGAGGTTTTGCTCACTAGATCCGATGTAGCCCAGTTAGCACAGCACGTAGCTCCAGTAGCTCCAGGCGCAGCTCCGACACCAGCCCAGCCCCAGGCGGCGGTCCCCTGGCTCGCCCACGGCGCTCGGCCCAGCTCGAAGCCCCAGGCGGCGGTCCCCCGGCTCTCTCACGGCGCTCGGCCCAGCTTGAAGCTCCAGGCGGCGGTCCTCCAGCTTGCTCACGGCGCTCGGCCCAGCTCGAAACTCCAGGCGGCGGTCCTCCGGCTCACCCACGGCGATCGGCCCAGCCCAGCTCCAGGCGGCGGTCCTCCGGTTCTCCCACGGCGCTCGGCCCAGCTCGAAGCTCCAGGTGGCGTTCACGGCTCTTGGCCCACTCGCGACGCTCGGCCCAGCTCGAAGCTCCAGGTGGCGTTCACGGCTCTTGGCCCACTCGCGGCGCTCGGCCCAGCTCGAAGCTCCAGAGGCGTTCACGGCTCTTGGCCCACTCGCGACGCTCGGCCCAGCTCGAAGCTCCAGGCGGCGTTCACGGCGCTCGGCCCACGTGTACCACCGCGCTACCACTGTAGCGTGCTTTGTTGTATTCTTTCGCTGCAACAAAGCACCTCCAGCGTGCCAGCCCGCTTTTCTTCGTAACAAACCAGCGTATTTTCCGGTTTATTTGTTAACGAAGCTCGTAGCTACGGCACCCGGTTACGGTGACCCAGCTCGGTTAGCTTTGATTAGCCCGGTTTGTAGCTACGCTAGGCTAACTCTCGGCAAAAACTCACGGACACGTTGGCTTGTAGATTCATAATTCTGAATCGCATGTTCCAGTCCAATTTCCGCAGCTTTTCCAGCGCTCCTCTCTGCACATCCAGCGCAAAAAACTGCAAGGACAAGCTCTCCAAATACTCCTTTGGATGCCCTAAGGGCAGGAGCCCTACTAAAAACATCCACTCTGCTCAGTGGCCATCTTGGATTTTGTGTTAGTGTTTTAGTGTTTAAATGGTTACTGTTGCACCGAGGGACTGAGAGAAACGCAATTTCAATCCTATGTATGTCCTGTACATATTGCAGTTCTGACAATAAAGTTGACTTTGACTTATTGTTCCATATTTTACTAACAGAGCAATTCACTCTCAGTCTGCAGGTTTACTTGTGGTTCCTAGAGTTTCTAAAAGCAGAATAGGAGGAAGATCTTTCAGTTGTCAGGCTCCTCTCTTGTGGAACCAACTTCCAGATTCTGTCCATGAGGCTGACACATTGTCCAGTTTGAAGACTTTCCTTTTTGATAAATCCTATAGTTAGGGTTGGCTTTGTCTCCTGACCTATCTTTTACTTATGCTGTCATAGGCTTAGACTACTGGATGACAAACTGACCTCCTTTCATAAAATGAATAGTTACTAATGAATAATTTGTAATTGTTTCTGTCTTCACATTTTTATTTTTATCTTTCCTCCTAGTGAGGACCTGTCATTATGTGTTTGTTTCTCCTTCCTGACCTCTCAACCAGCTGGTCAAAGCAGATGGCCGCTTGTCCTGCCGGAGGTTTATTCCTTCTAAAGGGGAGTTTTTTCTTTCCACTGTCTCCTTTGTGCTTGCTCAGGATGGGAGACTGTGATGAAATGAAGACAACACAATCTGCTGATTTCCTTCCTTCCTCCCTTAGAAAGACAACTTTTGCACTCTTGTAAAATGGCACAACCAGAGACAACCCTGCTTAGATGTGAGCATGCAGTGAGGAAGGTTATAACCCCATTGACCTTTATAATACGTAAATGTTTCTGTTCATTGCCCTGAGATGACTTCTGTGAACTGTGGCTATGTGAATAAACTGAACTGAATTGAAGTATTAAGAGCTTTTTCTCTCTTCTACCCATTAAAGACCTTGTTAGGATGGGGCGCCAGACCGAGGAGCTCGGTCAAAACAGATAAAATAATGTGTGGACATTCAACCCTGAGATTTACCCATGAATTATCAGACTCAACAGCTGAGGCTGCATCTGCAGTTATGTGAAAATTCTTAACAAAACATTTATGCAGAATGAGGAGGAAACTGAATACCGGTATGCCTTTAAAATTCTTATTACAAAAAATATTCATTTAAAAATAGAATCATAGACTGTCGTGTTTTTACACAAGGATTCGGACGACACTTTGTAGAGCAACTCAGAACGTCTATTCTTCGTGAACCCGGAAACGACCCCCGAACCCTTTCACAATAAAACCGGATACAGTATACCATGGTGTAGTGGCTAGGGAATCAGACTTGGGATCCGAAGGACCCAGGTTCGAACCCCGGCCACGGCACACCTTGGGGTGTCTATGAGTGCACATCTATTTTCCCCAGCTCCCCGGGCGCTGACTACGGCTGCTCACTGCACCACCTGGTGGTGGTTGGGTTAAATGCAGAGGCCAATTTCGTCTGTCAAGTATGGGAAACATACACAGATGACAAAAATGTGACATTTATTTTATTTTATATTGTACCACATCCTCCTTTCTTTGAGAAACAAAACATACATGACAGGACATGAAGCAGTAGAGGTGGTCTGTTTAAGGTTAAAATCAGACACCACTCTGAGCAGCAGGACCACACTTTCCACAGAGCAACTGTGTCAACTCTTGAAACTGTGCCTGCAGTCAACCTACTTCACATATGGGGAGCAATATTATAGGCAGAAACATGGGTGTGCTATGGGGTCTCCAGTTTCTCCTATTGTTGCCAACCTGTACATGGAGGAGGTAGAAAAGAGAGCCTTGACATCCTTTTCAGGGAGACCACCAAGTCATTGGTTCAGGTATGTTGACGACACCTGGGTTAAAATTAAATCTCAGGAAGTCCAACATTTCACTGATCACATCAACTCTGTGGATAAATATATCAAGTTCACACGAGAAGATGTAAAAAATGGCAGGTTGGCTTTCTTGGACTGTGAGGTCTCAGTTTCTGATAGAGGAAATTTGCAAACTGAGGTGTACCGCAAACCCACCCACACAGACCAGTATTTACAGTTTGACTCCCATCACCCTCTGGAGCACAAGTTAGGAGTCATCAGGACTCTGTATCACAGAGCAGACAGCGTCCCCACTAACTCAGGAGACAGACAGAAGGAGAAATCACATACAAAACAGGCTCTAGAGAAATGTGGATACTGAAGGGATTTCAGTTTAATGGTGTTCGGAAATGACCAGGCGTCTCTTGAGAAAAGTAAGGTTTATTGATTAAGACACAGGTTTAAAACAGGATAAACAGAAAATGGGCATTAGGTCAATTCATGTGCACACGAACCAAGCTGCTGGATCGAACCTCTCGCCGTGAAGTCGCTCCAGGAATGCCTAAAGTCTCTCTTTGATACGTGATGTTATGTGGTACCATAAATTGTTTTGGGATTCTGCTGTTGTCCCATTGGTTAAACCTGATAGTTGCCTTAGCAACGAGATTTATGATCCTGCTCAAGGTCTCTGCTTCCTGACCTTTATCAGTTTGTGTGCTTCTTTGTTTGTGCAAATTCAGAGGAGCAGTTCTAGATTTAAACGAGTTTTGCTTAAGTTTAAACAAGTTATTGTCCTGTGCACCTTGTGTGTGATTAACTAAGTGTGAGCCTGTGTATTGAGCATGATTTCTGATGTGTGTGGTATACTAAAGATGTTTTTGCTGCATGTGTGCCCTCCCCCCTTGGAATGTGTTGTGTGCAGCTCTGGTTTGCTTCAAAGAGGTGGCCCGTGGGTTGAGGCCTGGTCCAGCAGCTCTGGTTAAACGAGTTTAATACTGGCACACCTGAACATGTATAAACCGTTGTGGTTACATGAAACACATTTGTGAATAGAAACACATCTACTATAGGTTTGATCATGTGAATAATATAGGTTTAATCATAATAACGTGTATAACAGTGATTTATCCTTCATCTCCCTCTCTCGGCCTATCAAAGATAGGCCGCAACCACCAGCAGAGCACCAGGGGCCCCCGCAGAGGAACCCCATCCCAACACACCAGCGAAGGAAAACCACCCACAACAAGAAAAATAAAAAATTAAGTAATCAAACCACCAAAATCAACTAACCCTAGTCCAAACCTCCATCCGACTCCAAAACTAAACATCATCTAAACACAAAAACAATAATCAACCGTTGAAAGCCGTAGTGGCCTAACCTACTCAAGGATAAAATGATAAATGCGGTTTCCACCACCTAACCCCTCATCCACTCTACAGGTACCTGGCCTCAGCCAAATACATTAGAGCGTCCTCCTGCGGCCATGAACCGCGCCTGGCTTGCACCATGGGAAACACCGTCCCACGAGCTTCCACCTCCCCCGTGGCCATCATCCTCGAGATCATCGCCCTCGCACAAGGTGCCACACACCCCATGAACACGCAAAACAGAACAAGAACAGCCAGCGGGAAAGCCAAGATCTTAAGCAGCACCTGAGTCCATGATCCACTAGTGAACCAGGACAGCATGTCCCACTGTCCAGCAGGTGCATCTTCCGCCTTTGCCTTCTGAAGTTCTCTCAGCTGCGTGAGGGCTGCTGTTACTCTGGCCTGGGGATCAGAGCCAGTCTCGTCAGGAATGTAAGTACAACAGGTATTTCTACCAATTATCTCACAAACTCCGCCCCTCGAGGCTGTCAAAAGATCCAAAATCAACCGGTTCTGTAAAACCATAATTCTGAGGGCAGTTAACTCAGCCGAGATGCCCTCAAACGCTTTAATGGTAGAATTAATGAAGACCCCAAAGCGGTAATCCAAAGTCTCCAAACGCAACATCAGCTTACCCACACCTGCCCACGGAAAAAGAGAAAGGATTACCTTCTCACCTGTTGTCCAATGTTTAAACTCCTGTGGTACATCAGAACCCCAGATAGAGTCGTGAGGTTTGAGAGCAATTGCTCTCTTCTCACGAACATAATGAGACCCATTACTGACGGAGGCCATAAATGAGTCATCAGTCACCGCCACAGGTGCGCACAGTCCAGTCCAGTTCACAGGTAATGACAAGAGCACAGCATGACCGCATAGCCAAGCCAGATCCTCGACAGGAAACGTTCCATTCGCCCCTGGTATACCTACGTGAACATTCCCCGGTCTGTACACCGCTTGACAGCTCTCGGTAGGCAGTGAACCCACTACTACCGGGTCAGAGTGTTGTGGATGGGTGCGGTGCACACAGACCGGGAACTGCTCACCAGGCGTCCACTCGACATACTGGCTCAGCACCACCACCTGGTCAGACTGTGACAGGTCATACCTTCTAGTGTCACACAGCGCTGGCTGCTTGATGAAACCTCTGGAGCTGTACTGTGAAAAACAAAAAGACAACTTACGCCCTAAGGGCTTCACACGCAAGGGCAGGTGGGATGCAGTGACCGGAAGTTTGGTACACACATAACACTCAGAGCTGTGGCGTCCCCTCGCCAAAAACTGAGCATATTTATACCAGGTGTTCATCTGGAAGCTGTGAGACAGGTTCAGAGTCAACTGATCCATCTCCTGAATCTGAGACCATGCTCTCAGCTTCGGGGTCCCTCTCTTGTTCCTGGAGGGACTCACTGCTATGCACCTCTGCAGACCTGGTATAACACAAACAGATTCCAGTAGTAGAACAACCAAAATCATAACCAACAGCGCCACACTCCCCGCCATGAGCAGTCTGTTCCGTCCTTCAGCCATGCTGACCTCCTCGTGGGCCAATCAAGTTGAAGCACAGACACGGGTTTAAAGCGGAAAGCTGTGAACCCTGGAATGTACAAAGATGTAGCAATCTGAAAATCAAATTAACTCTCTTCTCAGTTAAAATTACCTGACCAGAAAAGATAAACTCATGTAATGAATAAACACATAAAGATAAACGTCAAAAGCATGCACAGTTCACAAAATCTTCTTTTTTTTTTTTCACAGGAACACTGGATCCGGACCTGTAAGGAAACTTAGATTCAAAAGAAATACATCCCACTCCCAATCAGTTTAAATCAGAATGAAAGGATAGTTCAGAACCGTAGTTCTCCTTTATATTTAGCTGTGAAATTGAGAGATGTAACTCCAAACCCTTGAAAATCAAATCATAAGAGATATGAGCGGATGTATTGACCCCCTACCTTAAGAAAATACGAGCTAATTAAGGAAATACTAACTAATTGATCAAAATACGAGCTATTTGAGGAAAATAGTAACTAATTGACCATGTGTAGTCGCTAGAGAGCAGCCAAAGTTTGGCAGCTAAGCTAAATGTAAAGCAGTCTAGTATACAACACTCATTAAAGAGTAGGTATGTAATCTAACCTTTTAACCTTCACTGTGTGCTTTAAGAGTGATTTTTAAAGTTAAAATCGTACGATATCAGTGAATTATCTAACCCTTGATGATTTGAAAACACAAAACACATACACTTGCAAAATTTCAACTACTTTTCCAGTTCATCTATATTGATTATGTCTTAGTTTTTTTAAACTCTGCTCCCTGTTCTCCTCAGATCTTTGTTGACCACGGCACTCTTCAGGGGCCACGAAGGGCGTCGCTTCGCCACCACCTTATCAATTTTGGGCTGCAAAAAGCTATTATACCCAGCCGGTACTTCGTCCAAATTTCCCCGCTCCACTGGTCAAGCAACTTGCCCCGACCCAAATAAGATGGCAGACCCCCCTCCTCTTCAGGTCCACTTGCTGGGCCCTGCCAGTTCAAGCTGCAGGTTCTTCCTTCTCAAGGCAGGCAGGCCGGACCGGTTTTAAAGGCAAGAACAAAGATGCTTCTCAAGATGACTTCCCACAGCGAGAAGACAGGTGTCTGCAGAATGCTCCCTCTCCTACTCGACCCAGAACCTCTCACGGACTGATGACTTCCACGGAAGAGGAAGTGAAGCGAAGCGGCGACAGAACCCCACACCTTCTCGACCACTCTCTCAAGGATGAAGATGCAGGACAGCCCACCTCTCGTGTGGACCTGCTCGCTCCAGATGACCCTTCAGAGCTCTCCGCTCTGAAGCTCCGTGAGATCTTCCTCGACCTGTTGTGATGACCTTTGCGGCTCCTCAGCCGGCGCACACTGACTCAGATGGTACCACGTGGATCCCTTACCGCGAAGGCGGACGGCGTATGATGTGCGCTCAACCACCTGGAACGGGCCGGCCCAGCGTGGCCCCGGCCACTTCCGTTTCGTCACTCTCAGGAGTACCCAAGGTGTCAAAGGGCATTCAGGCCTTTCCTCCTGACGCGTATTGGAGTCAGGGATCTGTAGATGGAAACTGGACAAAAGACCTGTTAGTGTTTCAATGTATGATGCATGTGACATTTTAACAACTTCATCTGAGGGCCATTCAACATTTTGTTGTGGCCCTGGAAATGCCCTCCCCGTGGTCAACTCATAAGGAGTGAAACCTGTCCCCCGGTTCACAGAGGCTCTGATTGCCATAAGGGCGATGGGGAGAGCGTCAAGCCAATTAATTTTTGTCTGTGCACAGATTTTAGCCAATTTTTCTTTCAAATTTCTGTTCAACCGTTCGACCTTCCCTTGTGACTGGGGGTGATAGACCGAACCAAATGAGTGTGTTAGGCCTAAAGCCTTTTCAACCACCTGCAGATCTGCATTTTTGAAATGTGTACCATTGTCTGACCTGATTTTAGTGGGAAAACCATGGCTTGGAATGTAATGGTTGATTAAACACTTTATAACCGTTTTCCCGTCTTCTTTTTTCGCTGGCCATGCCTCTGGCCACCCGGTGAACGCATCGACGCAAACCAGTAAGTATCTGAATCCCTTTACCGGCTCGATCATGTCCGTGTAATCAATAATTATCTCATAACCGGGTGTCATCTCGGTTGGAAATTTGCCGTGCTCACGCGGTTTCATCGATGGTTTTGAATTATGTAAGGAACACACGGTGCATTCCTTCACAAATGCTTTGAGCAACGAATTCAAGTGCGGATGCCACCAGGTGACAAGGTTTTTTCTCATCTGGTGGGCACCGACATGTGCGAGTCCGTGTGCTTCATCCAAAACTCTCCTCTTCAGGCTCAGGGGAAGAACCCATCTTCCATCTTCAGGGTAAATCCACAAACCATCTGGTCTCACTTTAGCTCCATGATCCAGCCACACTGTTTTTTCTTCAGGAGCCGCCCCTTGTTGACAGCAAGCAATTGAGACTTCATCCCATGTCATGGTCCTCTCTTCTTCTGGTGTGACTATGACCATCTGACTCCAATTGATGTATCCTGATGCTCTTTTTGCTTCCAAATCAGCTTGACAATTACCTCTGGCTGTTTGGGATTCTGTGTCTGTGTCATGACCCTTGCATTTCACAATTGCTACCTCTTTAGGTAACATTAAAGCTGCTGCAAGTTCCCTCATGTCTGCCTCATGTTTGATCGGCTTACCATTTGCTGCCAGGAAACCGCCTCTCCTCCACTGCGCTAGTTCTATGTGGGCTGCCCCACACGCATACGCAGAGTCTGTGTAAATGGTAATCTTTCTACCTGCTCCCCACTGTAATGCAGAGATCAGAGCTCTGACCTCTGCCCTCTGAGCTGACTGTGGTCCCTGCAGCTTCTCACACACCAGCGTGTCATAACCCTGATCTGCCTGTCGCACCACTGCAAAGCCAGCGCAGAGCTGGCCATCCTCTCCACGAAAGCAACTTCCATCACAAAACACCACCTGTCCTCCCTCCAGCGGTGCGGCGTGTAAATCTGGTCTGATTTTGTCATCCACCTCAACTCTCTTCTCACACAGATGTGGCTCTCCCACGCCCAACCTGTCTGCCATGTTCACCCCCTCGTGTGTGAATAACAAGTTAGGTGCTTCAAGTATTTTATTGATTCTCTGCTGCCTCAGTGGTGACATGGTGAAGTTCTGTGAGTTCACAAATGCCACCACACTGTGTGATGTTAAAATGTGCAGTGAATGACCCATTACCAAATGTGCAGTTTTCTGAACCAACTTAGCCACTCCTGCTGCATGCTGAGTGCAGGGTGGATGTCTCTTCTCCATGTTGTCCAGCAAACAAGACACATACATCAAAACTTTGCGCCCTCCTGCATGTTTCTGAAACAGGACGCCGTTAATAACCCCCTCTGTTTCAGACACATCAAGGTAGAAGGGACTCCCATAGTCTGGTAACGCTAGCTCTGTTGCGCTGCTCATCTGTTGTTTTACATTGATAAATGTTCTCTCGGCTTCCTCATCCCAGTCTAGCTGTGCAGTGGGGTTTCTCATGCCTTTTTGTTTAACCAAAGCGCGCAAAATCTGTGTTTGTCCTGCATAGTCTGGGATATAATTTCTGCTATATCCTGTCAGACCGAGAAAAGACAGCATCTCTTTCACTGTCTGTGGTTTTGAATGATGGAGAATTGTGTCTCGGTGCGACGATGAAAGGCCCGCTCCCTTCTGAGAGATCACTCTCCCCAGGAAGGACACCTGTCGTCTTACCGCCTGTAATTTAGTTCTACTGACTTTGAAACCAGCAGCGTGTAAGTGTTCAAGGACTGATTGAGTTGCTGCCAGTGAGTCCTCAACAGTATGACTGGCAATCAAAAGATCATCAACATACTGGATGAGAACTGTGTCCTGTGGGAGTGGCACCTTACTCAGAACCTGTTTCAACACCTGATTGAAGATTCCAGGGGTGAGCGCAAAACCTTGGGGCGTTCTGGTATATCGGAGCTGTTCGCCCCTAAAAGTAAATGAAAAAATGTCTCTGCATTCCTCTGCAAGCGGCAAACAGAAAAATGCATTAGCCAAATCCAAGCAAGTGAACCATTCATGTTTAGGTGTCAAATTGTTCAACGCCACGTATGGGTTTGGAACCGGTACTGTTTGGGTGATTAATAGTTTATTAATCGCCCTCAAATCATGCGCCATGCGGAATTTTCCTGTGTTTGCTTTCTGCACAGGTAAAATTGGTGTGTTCCAATGAGACTGTGAAGGTTCTAGCACTCCCTTTGCTTTTAATCCTTGGATTGTTTCTGCAATACCCTCCTCTGCAATCGGTTTGTGAGGATATTGTTTAATCCACAGTGGGTAGGTGGTTTGGACCTGAAACGTGATGGGCGGGCAGGCAATCAGTCCCACATCCGTGGGGCCTTTAGACCATAACATTTCAGGCATACTATCAATCAGCTGACCAGCGCGCGGGTGGTCAGTTTGTTCACGACCGTGCTCCATGGGGAGCTCCTCGTGTTGCATTATAGCCACATCATGTGCAATAGACTCAATTGCAAAACACTCACAGCTTTTTGAATGCCAGACTAACGGTGTGGGTGATTGTACCCAGTCTACGGCTTCTGAAGCCCTTTTTACCATCGGTCCCAAATCTTTAGCCTGAAATTTTGGATTCAAACCTAGTGAAATATGAGGCACCGCTTCGGTGCTCATCATATACCACTCCTGTTGTTCAGGAGTTAAATGCTACTCCCTCTGTTCCCACATAAATATTCCCTGTTGTGATTGGCCAAATTTTACCCTCTATTTGCTCTGCAAAGTGTTCTTGAAACACCTCATCTCCTCTTCTGTCATAAAAGAGGGTGACATGTGGAGGGTCTGGTGGGGTCGAGTACGGCTGGAGTTCCTGTATCTGTGGTTTCCACGCAAGGTAAGCAGAATAGATGCCTCCTCCACCCATGACTTCAGGTTCAAGTAGCCCCCAGTACATGTCCGCGTATTCATTTTGTACTGGTTGTATCACACACTGTGAGTGAGTAGTGGTGAACTGGCCACATTTCAGTGAGGTGCCGTCCGGCAACCTCACCATGAGTCCATCTGATGAGCATAGGATTGAAGCTCCCAGTCGGATCAGCATGTCTCTTCCCAGCAGATTTGCGGGTGCATGTCTTGCCACCACGAAGGGATGTCTCAGAGTCTGTGTCCCCACTTTTATCAGTAGTGGGCTCGTTACAGGCAGTCTTTGTGTGGCCCCAGAAAATCCAATCACCTCCACTGACCTTTGTGACAGTTCGCAGTCAGGTGGGGTGTGAGTCACTGTTGAAAAGGTCGCTCCTGTGTCGACCAGAAATCGCAAGTTTTCATCTTTCACTTGCACTTCAATGGTTGGGTCTGCCCCTCCCCCAACGCTCAGGATTTTCTGTGGGGTGTCTCATTGCTGTTGGAAGCCTTGTCCCCCTGGCACAAGGGAAGGCTGGACTGCCTGCTGCTGAGGTAGAGTTTGTTGCAGTGGTTGTGGTTGAGGTAGTTGTTGAGGTAGTTGCTGTTGACCTCCCATCTGCTGAAAGGGTTGCGGTGCGCTCATGGGTTGTTGGTACACTTGTTGTTGGCCCATGGGTTGCTGGTAAAACTGCTGCTGGCCCATGGGCTGTTGGTACGACTGTTGCGGTCCCCACATTTGTTGCTTGTGGATGCAATTCCGGGCCCAGTGTCCGAATTTCCCGCACAGGAAACAGGCACCAGACTGCTGTGCCCCTTGTGGCGTGCCCTGGTACCAGGTACCTCCTCGCCCTCTCTGACCACCTCCCCTGCCACGTCCAGCCCCTCTTGCTGGATGTCCACCTCTGCCTCTCGGGGCAGGAGTTTCAGACCACTGTTGCATAGCAACCACCCCAGGGGCGTCTACTGCCCCTCCTGTTTCCTTAGAGTTAGTTGGTGCTTCTTGCACCACTAACTGTTTTTTCTCTCTCGCTTTTTTCTCATCACTAAGCGTTTGTCTGACACTCGAGAGCTGGAGTTTAACCAATAGATCCTTTGCTTTCTCTAATTCAGC
>JBBPBX010080366.1:0-16185 GCA_038048925.1 Garcialebias charrua | reverse complement strand
ATGAACATAGCAACAAGAAAACAGATCAGCATCAGCATGACGTGATATTTTGCAGTGTTTATTTTATATTTTATTTTTATTTATTCATGAGTCTAACAGCCTCAGGGTAGAAGCTGTTCCTCAGTCTAGTGGTTCTACATTTGATGCTCCTCAACCTCCGTCCTGAGGGGAGTGGGACAAAGAGTGAGTGTGCTGGGTGAGTGAGGTCTTTCATGATGCAGGTGGCTCTTTTCCTGCATCTGGAGGTGTAAATGTCTGTGATGGTGGGGAGACTGACTCCAACAGACTTCTGTGCAGCCTTGGCCATATGAGGCCATTTATATCACAGACTACAGAATCAGTTGCTATGGCAGATGAAGTTGCTAGGGGAGACTGCAAGTCCTGTCACCTGTCACCTATTCCACGGTCAAGGCGGGATTGCATTGATCACTTTTATCTGAAGGGGGGGATTGTACAGGTGATCCCCAACTTACGAACGAGTTCCATTTCTACGCCGGTTTGTATAGCTGAAACGCCGTAAGTCGAGGACTACCTGTATTGGCCACTTTTATCTGAATGTGGGATTATATTGGTCACTTTTATCTGAAGGCGGGATTGTACAGGTGATCCCCGACTTACGAACGAGTTCCATCTCTACACTCGTTCGTATAGCCGAAAAGCCATAAGTCGAGGACTACCTGTATTGGCCACCTTTTTCTGAAGGTGGGATTATATTGGTCACTTTTATCTGAAGGCGGGATTGTACAGGTGATCCCCGACTTACGAACGAGTTCCATCTCTACACTCGTTCGTATAGCTGAAACGCCGTAAGTCGAGGACTACCTGTATTGGCCACTTTTATCTGAATGTGGGATTATATTGGTCACTTTTATCTGAAGGCGGGATTGTACAGGTGATCCCCGACTTACGAACGAGTTCCATCTCTACACTCGTTCGTATAGCCGAAAAGCCGTAAGTCGAGGACTACCTGTATTGGCCACCTTTTTCTGAAGGTGGGATTATATTGGTCACTTTTATCTGAAGGCGGGATTGTACAGGTGATCCCCGACTTACGAACGAGTTCCATCTCTACACTCGTTCGTATAGCTGAAACGCCGTAAGTCGAGGACTACCTGTATTGGCCACTTTTATCTGAATGTGGGATTATATTGGTCACTTTTATCTGAAGGCGGGATTGTACAGGTGATCCCCGACTTACGAACGAGTTCCATCTCTACACTCGTTCGTATAGCCGAAAAGCCGTAAGTCGAGGACTACCTGTATTGGCCACCTTTTTCTGAAGGTGGGATTATATTGGTCACTTTTATCTGAAGGCGGGATTGTACAGGTGATCCCCGACTTACGAACGAGTTCCATTTCTACACCCGTTCGTATAGCCGAAATGCCGTAAGTCGAGGACTACCTGTATTGGACACTTGTATCTAAAGGTGGGATTGTATTGGTTACTTTTATCTGAAGGGGGGATTGTATTGGTGAACTTTATCTAAAGGCGCCTGCCTCTGCCTCCTCGTCGACCTAGGCGGCGACAAAGATTATCACAATGAATAACACTGAAATAATGTGAAGCTGACATACTTTATTTGAACTTACAGCAGTTTTTAAAAGACAAAAGAAAATAAGCATGCAATAATATGGTATCAAAATCATCTGTAAATGGAAATGTAACCTATCAACTATGTAGCAAGTAATAAAAGACAAAAGAAAATAAGCATGCAACAATGGTTATACAGACATTTCTTCCAGTGAAGAGACTCATCACACGTACAGAATGTCAGAACACACCTGGCATTGCCATAACATCTCCTTTCTACATTTGCCACATGTGAATCTGTTACAAGAAACACAACGATGACTGGCACGGTTAGTCTTGCAGCAACGTTTAACCTGGCACGATCCCCTTATTTTCCCTGTGTCAGGTGTAGGTGGTTGCGGTGGAATGTTTTCCTTACACACCTCCTTGGCTGCCATATACGACTGTGCAAGCTCTCTTGCAAGCTTCACTAAGAAGTCTGTTCGTCTCTCATCGACCCCAGTGCATGCCTTGAAAAGCACATATGCATTCAAAGCTGCAATGTCAATCATGTTGTAGAACACAGCGACTGGCCAGCGCCGTGTTCCTGAACGTGCAGTGTACTTTCGCACCATCTGGTCCATGACATCAACACCACATTTTTGGATGTTGTAGTCAGTGACCGTATTAGGCTTTTTTTTCAGGGTGTCCCCTTTGTCCACCACACTGTGCATGCTACTCAGGATGCAGACAGTCTTTCTCCGTTTGGGCACATAAACAGTCAGTGTGGCACCAGAGGTTGAAAACACCTTCGTACTGAATTCCTCACGGTCAATAGTCTTTTTGGCAGAGTCTGGAAGCTCACGGCGAATCTTGTTCACTGTGCCAAGGAGGGTGGTCTTCCGGTCAAGCAGTCGTTTTGCTAGCTTCAATGAGGTGAAAAAATTGTCTGTGGTAACAGTTCTGCCTTTGTCCATAAATGGCTCCATGAGCTTCATCACCACATTTTCAGATAGTTTTTCCCCGGTGGGACGACTGGGGTCTTTGCCAAGATAGGGGATGATGTTACATACGTACTTGGATTTCAGGTCACATGCCACCCAGAATTTTATGCCAAACTTGTCAGGTTTTGTAGCAATGTACTGCAGGAAACAGCAACGGGTCTTAGTTGGAAACAGTTGCTCATCTATAGTGATGTGCCTTCCTGGGTTGTAAAAAGTGATGCAGTTGTCAACGAAAGCCTTCCAAATACCAGAGACTGCAGCAAACCTGTCATTTGCGACTCGTTCTTCGCGTGTGTCCTTGTCATCGAAGCGTAGGTGCCGCATGATGTCCTGGAAGCGGTTTCGAGCCATAATGTTGCTGATGGCAGGCACTCCCAGTGTTGCAGACCATAAGTCATGTACCGCTGGAAGGCGGAAAATCCCTCGCAGGATGAGGATTGCAATGAATGCCTTTAGTTCTGGGATGGCCATGAACCAGTTTCCATCAAGTGTGTGGCGTGCATGTTGTACAGTCCAGTGTTGTATGGTCATAAGCATTTCCATAGAGAGGAAACAGAGGAAACTCTGTAAGCGACTGGACACTTTTCTTGTCGCCAAAGGTGTTGGCTCTCCATCCGTGGGATAGCATTCAATAGGGCTGTGATTCAGAGGTCTTCCAAGCTGTTCTTCACGCCACACTGTGCCATCTTTTGCGGTCTCTGTAATCCACTCGTGTCTCTCCATCCGACCTCTCTTTTTTGGAGGAGGTGAATTGTCCTCATCTTCGCCTGGAGGTGGTGAGGTGTCAGCTGTTGAATTTTGTTCATCTGCATTAGGAGGTGGTTCAGTCTCCTCATCTGTAGGACAATGTGTTTGAGATTTGATTAGTGAATCACATGTACCACATGCGGTGCAAATGACAATAAAGACTCTCTGACTCTGAAAGGTCACAATAATGGGAAATTAACACAAATGTAGTATTTGAATTATAATCCTGAAACATATTGTAAAGAAGGAAAAATAATGTGTCCCCCCCCCCAAAAAAAAAAACAAAAACAAAAAAAACAATGAAATATGCAGGTCTAGGTAAATTGTTTTGATTGTGGAAAAAATTAAATATCCTGCTTCGAATAAATAAATGTTTATTAAATGTTTTACTCCTTCTATTTGTTATGGTATTCATACATTTGCAAAGGAAATGACAGGAAAAACTGCTAAAACTAGCCATTTTTGTTGTTATTAGAACAAATAAAATTCAGTGTAAAGTTATTTTTGATCAAAGCTTGAAAGAGCCACTTTTGAGGGACCAAATGTGGCTCCAGAGCCGCAGGTTGACCCCTGTTCTACAAAAAATGCCAATAGGTCCAGATATTTTTTACAGAAATTTACACAACAAAACAAACCCCTCAGCTGCTAGGAATAAATACATTTTTCATGTTAACATTCATAAAAACATGTTAAAAACAACATATCTAGGCACGTTGTCCTGTTTTAAGTCAAAAAACAAGTCAAAATTGCTCAAATTAAGCAAGAATAATATTCTTGAACAATTGTAACTTATCAAGATGGTAGTTTTTACAATGTACCTCTTTCATAAAACACAACAACCGTAACTGGCTAAGTAGAAATTGTAAAAAATCTTACCAGAAGAAATTTCAGAATCAGAACTCATCTGAAAGTTTATTTCTTCCCCATCTGAGTCGCAGGGGTTGACATCGTTCAGTACCATGTCCAAAACTTGATGTGTTTTATAAAACTTTACCATATCTGCTGCTCTCCCAACACACTGAAGTGAGTGAAGTCAAGTCAAGAGTGTTTCAACACAGAAGATGTTGCAGAAGGTGTTGTCATTAGCAATTACATTTACATTGGAATGTTTGGAACTCAAGGCCCCCCAAGGCATTTTCCTAATAGCAACAGCACTCATCTACCCCCCCACCCTGTTTAGCATTTATGCAGAAGAAAAGTCTCCCTAATGCATGCTCAATGTCTCCAGGGGTGAAAATTCCTCAAACTGTTTTTTGACCATCTCTGGTAAGGGTAGTAATCATCTGAATATTCTGGTATTCCTAGTGTTAAGTACAAATTTTAGTTATCTATACTTTAGTAAAGTAATTATTTTTCAGCCTACTTTATACTTCTACTTCTTACATTTTCACGCAATTACTGGTACTTTCTACTCCTTACTTTTTAAAAATAGCCTCGTTACTTTTCTTTCATTTTGCCGTTTTTTTTTGTAGAATATAGATATTCACGCAGGACTTTCCAAACATAAATATCCGCATCAGCAGCCGTCGTCACTCACCAGTGTTGCCAGATTGGGCGGTTCACCGCGATTTTCCTTCTGACTTTTGCGGGTAAAGAGTGCTTTGGGTGGGTGGGACTCTATCTGGCAACACCGTCACACGCGTGTGTCTTTACATCCGGGGCAGCGTCGGCAGCTCCGGGACCCTCCATCAATGTAGAAGCGTCTGCGGGACCGTGACCCTCCATCAGTAGTTGGGGCGTCTTCTATAGCACCTTCATCCGGCGAAGCCATGCTGTCCGTGACGCTGACTTGTTAGGGGCTCTGCTAGCGCTAGCATTAGCGTCTCGCGAGACAACGTTACCTCTCAACGAGAGATATCGCGGGAGTTTAATATCGCGAGATCTCGTACAACGAGATCTCGTTACATGCCTAAATTGAGGTAAGCTGAAAGTTTTTGTTTTTTTTATCAGTTGATTACTGACTTCTAGTGACCTAGTAACATACTAATGTTGTATAATAAATATAAACGTGAAAGACAACAAAACCAGGAGAACC
Organism: Garcialebias charrua; assembly: GCA_038048925.1. Lineage (NCBI taxonomy): Eukaryota > Metazoa > Chordata > Actinopteri > Cyprinodontiformes > Rivulidae > Garcialebias > Garcialebias charrua. Next base: position 10,889 of record JBBPBX010080366.1, on the reverse strand, counting down.
CTTGACCAATTTGTTCTGCACCGGGCAACACCAGAGGCAGATATGGTATGTAAAAAAAAAAAAACTGCCATCTGGAAAAATATCCTTTGAGGAAGTGGAGAAGATCACTGAGTCTTCACCTGGTTGGCAGGTAAAAATTCAATAATTTCCAGTGTAGTGGTGAACCATGTTTAATTATTGATAGTTATAAACAAAAGTGTACAATTGACACGTACAAATAAATACATAATTGTGAATTTACTTTACACTATGCAAACATACAACCTTGTCCATCTTTAAAAAAACACAGTTCATATAGGTAAATTAATAAATACATTTCAAAATGTAGTTTAAATATGTAGTGATACACCTAGCCTCTGATATTTCTGTCTTGACCTTCAACTACACCTCTCTGAATCACTCAGTGTTACACTTGCTTGAACCTCAAGGAGACAGATGGACACTTATATATTTTAACAATTATTATGAATTAATGGACACTAATTAATCAGATTGAACTTTCTCTTTAATGTGTGTTAATTCAGAATTGATCAAACAGTATTTTTGTAATTTCAATGATGATTTTACTAAACTGGTATATTTTAAATATGACGAAGTTAAGAGAACATCTCAGAATGATCATGCTTTGAACTGTGTTCTCTGTGCAGAATAAGTGTTTAAAGTTGAAGGAACAATCCTTCGTATTTCTTTGAACTGTTTTTGTTTCAAAGGAAAAGTGCTAGACATAGCTTGCTTTCGGTCTCCCGTCCTTTCTAAAAACAATGAATCAGTTCTCAAAACAAAGTACTAACTTGTGCACATGCACCTGCATCTTCTCACGTATGTGTTCTGTGTATTGTCTACCCTATCATCTGTCACTCAAACTCACTCACTTGCAAAGTCAACCAATCAGCAGGAAGTATGTGACTAAGTCACACCCCCTTCTTAAAGGGCACTTCCTGGATTTTGTTTTTAGTTTTTGGAGGAGAACTAAGTTGCAACTGTTCTCTCTTCCCTGGAGAAAGCTGATAGACGGCCCGGTCATTGTGCCAACTCGACCCACGTCTCAGCTGAGAGTCGCAGCAAAGCCTTGCTGTGCCTCAACATTCATTTTCTGAAAGAATTTGTTTTCTGAAGTTTTACTTTGAAAGTCCAACCAGTGCGATTGGGGCCTGTTTCTGCCGGTGAATGCGTGCTCCCGCTCGTCTGACCCAGTCATACACGCACGAAGTCCTCTGGACGCTCACTGGACCACACAGTCCGTTAGTGTCCACAGACTTCTCAGTCCTCACCTCGCAAGACGTCTCGTCACCAGGTAAAGAGGCGTTGTCTGTATGCTGCACGTGTCGGAGGCTCAGCCTGATCCGTATGGGAAAGGTGCCACTCTGGTTATTTCAAATAATTAATTTCAGTTAACTTAGCTTTCATCTTCTTCCTCCTATTTCTTATTTTTCATAAGCTATTAATCTGTCAAGTTTTGTGCCAACAGTTAAGTTTTAATTGTCTGTTTGTTTTAATTTGAATTCTTGTCAACGTAGTTATTAAATCAGAGCTAATATCGATACAAATGTTAATGTAATTCTTGTGATAGTTTCAATAAAAGGTCTATTCTTTTGGTAGACCAACATAAATTGAAGTCTAAGCGTGAAATTACATTTCTTGTCTAATCACAGTAAAAACAACTTAGTATCGGAAAAAGGAAGAACTCGCTCTTTGGTGGCAGTTTGTGCAAGATTAAAGTCTGCTAAACTGCGCATCTACAATAATAGTAAATCAGTAAGTGTTTAAATACCTTACTCTACATTTATTACTATTATTAATCTATTACAATTGGTGGCTCGTCCGAGTTCCTGGAACGTTTATTAAGTTGTTTTGTGTAGCTTGATGTTACGGAGTTTGTTGGCATAGTTTGCATCCTGGTTTTGGGCTTTTGAATAGTTTTGGCTGGTGAGTGTCCGGGAGTTGCTAATTGTGGCATTGTCTGGATTATTTTCCCGTTAAAATTGTTTTTCTTTCACATTCCGACGTATGTTTTGGAGCTGCGGATGAATGAGTGTTTGTTTTTGTGAGACGTTTCATTACGTGTCGCGAGGCTGCATGCATTGTTCATTTTGTGACCGCCGTGTCACCACTGCTTCATTTTATTACATCTGCGGTTTGCTGTTGAAGGTCTGTTCACACATTTGCTGCTCCATTTTACCTAATCTGTTACAACGTGTTTGCCGAGGTTCGGGAAAAATCCGCTTCGCTTTGGACCGAGTTCCGGTTCCGTTTGACGTAAAGTCCGCTGTTGTACACAGCTAGAGTGCTGCCTCCCCTGGGGGCGTGAGAGCTAGCGTGGTTGTGTTTGAGCTCATTGACAGTATTTTCTGCGGTGTAAAGATACGTTTATTTTGTGAAAGAAGTGTCTAGAACCTTGGGTCGAGCTATAAGCTAACGGTACCGAGAGACAAGATGGCTGCTTAAAACGCTGTGATTGGTCCATTGTGTGTCGCGTTCAAGAACGTTGGTTTCTGTAGACTCTGGTTGTCAGATTCATTTTTGCACACATTTCTAACAGTTTATTTGTGTTGTTTGAGTTCTATGCACGTGATATCGTCGAAGACTGGCTTAACCGCGGTGTTTTGCGATGTTTGTGACTGTTTTAGAACGTTAAAAAGTCCGTTCCTCGCTAGCGTTCAAAAGACCGCAGGTCCGTGAACGCACCGCTCGAACGGCACGTCGCCTGTGGGCGGCGTTGGGTTTGGAAGACACAATTTCCCATGAACACTTGGGTTTTAGAACTACAGTTCTGTCTTCGCTGTGATTGGTCGATTTCGCTGTGAGTGTTGACGCTTGCGCAGTGGGTTTGAAGCCCCGCTCCTCGTCAACTTTCACTTCACAGCTTATCTCAGACGAGTTTCCGTGCTTGTTTGTCCATTACTGTCATTAAAAAGACTGTTTAATCGCGGTGTTTTTGAGATTTTAATGGGTGGATTGAGCCGGTTGCTCTGAAAAACTGCCGATCGCCATGTGACCAGGTCACGTGACACCGATTTTGCCGGTTTTATGAGGACCGACCTTATTTCTTTAAACGCAGTTTAAAGGGTTTCACAGTTCAACCGATTTTGCTCACATGATTTCGTTTTGTGAGCCTGGGTTCTAGAGCTTATCACGTTACGCTTTAGATCTGTCTGATTGATGCTTTTCATCCGTGTTGGATGTCTGTGTGGGCTGAAAGCTACGGCTGCGCTCACTGGTGATAACAGCGCCTCTATAGCGGTCAGATAGAGAAATTACAGTCGCTGTGATAAACTCACTTCCAGCGCTGTGACCCCTGCTGGTTACATTAGAAGACGCAGTCTTCCTGTAATGTGTACATGGTAACTGTTCCTGTTTTAAACGGGAAACATTTTGAGAATATTGTACTCACAGCACACTTTAATTTGATTTTCACATATAATCAAATGTTGATGGCAGAACAGTTACACAGATTTAATACAGACATGTCTGTTGTTGATAAAATTTGACACTTTTATCATTGATTCTGTGCAAAACAAACTGTTTTTATTTTTATTTTAAACTGCAAGTTTAGAATAACACACATGAGGCTTCTTTTGTCTTGGTTTTTCACAAAAAATCTCACAACGACAGCCGTTTTGTTTGACCTTGTCACAGGTCGACAAATTAATGGGAATCACTGATTTTTATTTAATTTCACATCTTGGCATCACATGGTGAGACTATCCACTGTGATATAAGACCGACTGTCCTTGATTTTTCACAGAAAATCAGTAGGAAGATGGACGTTCTAACAGGTGCATCCTTTGATAGGCACTTAGCTGCAAAGAACGTCCTTCAGGAACCAGGTGAACATCCCCTGGTGTTTTATGACAGGCTCCTCTCTGTTTACACAGGGAATAAAGCTGTACCTGGAATAGAGGATGATGTGGAGTTTAAAAGACGGTTCACTTTGAATCTGATACCGTTCATAATGAAATGTGTCCGCTTCAATGTTAATTGCGAAGAGGGTACCATGGCAGAAATTAAAGAATGTGCTGTGGAATTTTTTGACGTGCTCGAACAACGGAAAACACCCTCAGTGGTGTGCCCAGGTCAAAAGGTCACATCCCACTTGCAGGAAGTAGAAGAGGTTTCCTCTCCTTCAAAGTGCGGGAGGACACAGGTTTTTCGTGATAACGAACATCAGCATGGTGCTACGGCCTATAAATGTGACTCAGATCGGTTCACGGGGATTTCTGAACCCCCTGCCCCTCAGGTTGAAAACCTTGAGATGAGCAGAGAACCACACGAAGCAGGTGTTCGCTCTCTAGATGAACACAGATGGTTCGGATCGATCCAACAGAGTTCTCTCATGGATCTCACAATGGGTGAGATTCGAAGGCGGTTGCATGGACACCGTGAACCATTGAAAAATGGTCTGTCCCGACATGTACCCGCGAGAAGCGGCCCTCCTGCCCCTCGAACTGCACAGTTTGAGACATGCAGTGAGTCACACATGCTCCAGATTATGGAAACGGCGCCTCCGCGCGAGAACGTGACTGAGGTTGTGAGTTGTTTGTCAAATGATTTGAATGTTACAGTGGTTGACCATGCTGACACATCGTATGACGTTGTCCTTGATGATAACACAAACAACCTTGTTCCACCTGATGAAGCGACGCGCAGCACTGCCTTTTGCAGCAACTTAGTGCATACAGTTGACATCAACAACGTCAACACTGACATAAATACTGACAGCAAACAAATTGCTGAGAATCCACATCCTGAAGGTCATGAGGCAGACAGCCATCATGATGCTGACAGCGACGATGATTACACAGACAGAGTCACACGTACGCAAAAACGTGTGGAAAAGCCTGAACGGTTTCTGTGTAACTTTATAAGAAGGGGGATAGCTAAGAGAGCTTACCTGCCACTCACATTGGAAGGGGTCCTAGAGCAAGAAGCACTCCTGGTTAGCGGCTCAGACGTGTCTGTCATGTCAGCCAAACTGTTTGAGGAGCTAAGGACCGCCGCTAACGATGTTGGCAGGCAAATACCCTTTGTGAAAGACACTTATGGTGATCAACTGGGCCTCGCAAAGACGAGAACAACCCTAATAGCCATGGTTCACATGCAGATTGGCGAGATGTCACTATACCACCCGGTATATGTGTCTGATCTTGACTCACTCCGGGCTCCATTTGTGGTTGGCCAAGATTTTATAAATCGCTTTGAAGCGATTATAAATTATGGCAATCAGACAATGTGGGCCACAGTGAGCAGTCCACTGCCATTCGTGGTACCTCCCCAAGGTCAGGACACTGACTGTCTAACAACAGGTACCGCTAAGGTAAAAAAGGATTCCCCAACCGAGACCACAAACCCGGTAAGTGATCCTTCATATACAGGTGAGACAGAGGAGACTCAACAATTGGACCAGACTCTGGCCCATCACGAGGACCTCCTCTGCGAGCTGACACCTTCAGCACTCACTGAACACTACCTACCACCGGTAGAAGAAGGTGTGGAGATCCAAGAGTCCCACACCGATGACGCTGTGCTGTCCTGTGGGACAGGTAATTCGGCAAACAGCCAAGCTTTCAGTGAAGTCTTGGTTCAAGGACATCTGAGCCCACAAGGTGACAGTCTACAACACTCTGACAGTCACTTGGGCTCCATTGTTACAGATTTTGAGGACCCCTCCTTAAACAAAAGGGGGACAGACTCACACTTCCTACCACAGGTAGAGGACGGGGTAGAGATCCAAGGATCACACACCGAGAACGCTGTGCTGTCCTCTGGGACAGGTAATTCAGTTATCATCCAAGCTTTCAATGAAACCTTGGTTCAAGAGCATTTGAATCTAGAACTACTCAAAGATGACATAGTTCTTACAGACTCAAACAGCACCTCTTCATTCATGAAGTGGGAAGACATACATCACAACGACAGAGACACGCCTGCGACGGCGCCGACAGTGGTGACACACCTGCATTACGCAGAAAGAGGTAAACGTACAGAGATACGTTGGCCGAGACCTATAAGGTTCCTGTACAAGGTTCCCCATAAACTGCGCGAACAGCTTAAACTAAACAATGGCATCCTAACTCGTGCCCATGGACGGACGTCCACACCCGTGTGCTTGGTCCCTCATGACCACAGGGGGGTGATGTTAGGCCATGCCCATGTCAAGGACAAAGATTTCAATAACCCCACAAACGACAAAGATCTCGCAAACTCACAGACTTCATGGGAAAAGAAGGTCGTCCAAGCACAGGATAGTAAATAAACTAAACAGTTTAAACTATTCTAGTTGCGAAAAGAAACCGTTCCAACTAGAACTTAGAAACGCTAAGCATAAAACCCACAACAAAAACTAACCTTAACAACCGTTTAAATCTGCAGGATTTAATTGACATCGGTTATAAAGCTAAGAACTGTTTTTCTTGTGTGTGACGTGGAATCTGACGACCAGAGTGAGTTTGACGTAGTGAAACGTTGTTTTTAGTTGCTTAATTGCTACTTTTGTGTTATTGAAGTTGTTATTGTTTTCTGAACACTCCCAGCCAAAAGAGGTTTTGATTGTTGATAAGTTGAAAACTTGAATGGATTTTAACTATGCCAACATGCTGTTCATTTTGTTAAAGATCTCAATCTTTGAAGAGTCATAGTAGATTAATACTACTTAAGGTACTATAATCTACACTGATCTCCCAATCATTTAGGTAGAACCGATGCGATCGTTTCTATTCTAGATCTATTCATTTTGATGAGTCTCGCCATAGACTTCAAAATTTTTAGGGATTACCAAATCTTGCGTCGTTCGTCTAAAAGACAACAGACATTTAGACCAAACTAGTTTCATTTTTTATTTTAGTTTAACCTAAACTAAATAATGAATGGAGGAATAGTTTGAATGAAGAGGCCTTCGTTACAGAAGCCCTCCCCATTTCTATAGGTATAGATCCCTATATCTGATTTTTACAGCATTGATCCACCCCTTAATTGGTAATTTTAGCTGATCTAATCCATGATAGCTTACATACCAGGTGCATATAGGTAAGGCTTAATGTAGAATCCCAATCATAAGCCCACCTAAAACCACATAATTGCATGACACATTGAACCAGGGTGGCACCGACTGGAAGCCATCCAGCCTGCAACCTTCGATGTGGGGACCTGCTGATCCAACGTTGGTCTTCAACCTTCATCCAAGGCCCGCCTCCTCTGCTTCAATCGAGGGATCCCCTCTACATGCTGATTAAAAACCATTCTTGCTGATGAAATCAATAACCCCCATCGTTGTGGATTTACCGTTGTGGATTATAAGACTTTGTTTTCCAAGGGATCACAGACTCAGTTTTCCATGGGTTAACAGACTATGTTTTCCAAAGGATTGAAAGCTTACCGCAAAGGGATTACCTACGAACAGTATGGAATTTCCAAAAACATTATGGGAGTATAATTTTGAACTTTTTGATTTTTCTTTTTCCATTTGCTGGATTACATAGAGGTCAGAGACATTCGGTGGTATCCTTTCGTGTTGGAACTCATCTCCAAGGACAGGCGATGACTTCCAAAAAGGGGGACTGTAGTGATACACCTAGCCTCTGATATTTCTGTCTTGACCTTCAACTACACCTCTCTGAATCACTCAGTGTTACACTTGCTTGAACCTCAAGGAGACAGATGGACACTTATATATTTTAACAATTATTATGAATTAATGGACACTAATTAATCAGATTGAACTTTCTCTTTAATGTCTGTTAATTCAGAATTGATCAAACAGTATTTTTGTCATTTCAATGATGATTTTACTAAGCTGGTATATTTTAAATATGACAAAGTTAAGAGAACATCTCAGAATGATCATGCTTTAAACTGTCATGCTCTATGCAGAATAAGTGTTTAAAGTTGAATGAACAATCCGTCTATTTGTTTGAACTGTTTTTGGAACGAAAGAGAAGTTCTAGACATAACTTAATCTTCGGTCTCCCGTCCGTTCTAAAAACAATTCATCTGTGCTTAAACAGAGAGTGCTCTGTTTTCACACCTGCCTTTTGTTTTGTCTCCGTGCTGGGACTCAGTTCTCAGCACTCACTTTTTTGAGTTCTGAGGGAGAAGGGAAGACGCACGGACGTTTTTCTCCAAGCTGATGTACGTTCCGGCCAGGCACCAAAGGCCCACGTCTTCAGCAAAGGTTCAAACAGCACGTCAGCTGTGAACCCCTTCGAGTGTCACGCGGTGACACTCTTTCTGAAGTTATCTTGAACAAAACCAGAACCAGGCATCACTCTGGGAGGCCGACGCAGACTTCACGAGACCGTGGCAAGATGAAAGTGGTCGCCTGTAAAACGCAGCAGCCTGCGCGTCTGGCTTGACTAATTTACCGGAGTTGAGACAGGATCATCTTCACGAAGGTAAAAGTGTTTCATCACGGGACGGACGTCCAGCCGAAACCGAGCAGAGGGTGCTATCACTGGTTAAACATCTCAAGATAAGATTCAACCATTTCATTTCAATCTTTTATCTTTCCTCCTTAAACTCCTCCTTATGTTTATTTTCATCATGGTAAACTTTAAGTAATGTGCCAACAGAAAGGTCCAACTGTCTGTTTGTTTTAATTTGAATTCTTGTCAACGTAGTTATTAAATCAGAGCTAATATCGATACAAATGTTTATGTAATTTTTGTGATAGTTTCAATAAAAGGTCTATTCTTTTGGTAGACCAACATAAATTGAAGTCTAAGCGTGAAATTACATTTCTTGTCTAATCACAGTAAAAACAACTTAGTATCGGAAAAAGGAAGAACTCGCTCTTTGGTGGCAGTTTGTGCAAGATTAAAGTCTGCTAAACTGCGCATCTACAATAATAGTAAATCAGTAAGTGTTTAAATACCTTACTCTACATTTATTACTATTATTAATCTATTACACATGATAATCAGCACAGCAGAATAAGACAATTTTATGCATAAAATTGTTCTGGAGCAGACAAAGCTTTCCGTTCAGTGGATGTCACAAAATGTTCAACTGTGAGATAACTTCAGGGTATTTTATGTGTGAATTCAGGTCAGGGCCTCTCATCTGACTAAGGGGGAAAGTGCAAGCAGAGTCTTACTTACCTGGTGGAAACATTGGAATGCAGTCTGGTGTGGTGGGGGTGTCTGAGTTGTGTGCATGCATATTCATAACAAAAGGCAGTTGAGTCAAATGTTAACCCACCATATCAATGTGTCCACAAGGGCTCACTGATGATGCACAATAAATCTGGTTCAGATCGGATGATGTATCACTGAGATATAACTATAGAAATAATGTAGGGGGCGCACTTGAGTTAAATGTTAGCCCACCATATCAATGTGTCCACAAGGTGTAGTGGCTAGGGAATCGGACTTGGGATCCGAAGGACCCAGGTTCGAACCCCAGCCACGGCACACCTTGGGGTGTCTATGAGTGCACATCTATTTTCCCCAGCTCCCCGGGCGCTGACTACGGCTGCTCATTGCACCACCTGGTGGTGGTTGGGTTAAATGCAGAGACCAATTTCGTCTGTCCTCAGGATCTTGAAAATTCAGTCATTCTAGTGCTAGGGTGTCCTGGTGCCAAAAGCACATATGGACACCCTTATGCCTGAACATGGTGTTCGTTATGGACAATCCATGAAGAGCACAGAAGTCCATTAAAAGAACACCACTCGGGTTCAGATCAGGGGGGGCGTTCCTCCCAACCACACCCCTCCAGGTCTCACTGTCATTGCCCACGTGAGTGTTGAAGTCCCCCAGTAGAACAAGGGAGTCCCCAGGAGGCGCACTCTCCAATACCCCCTCCAAGGACTCCAAAAAGGGTGGGTAATCTGAGCTGCCGTTTGGCGCATAGGCACAAACAACAGTCAGAGCCCGTCCCCCCACACGTAGGCGAAGGGAGGCTACCCTCTCGTTCACCGGGGTGAACCCCAACGTACAGGCACCAAGATGGGGGGCAACAAGTATGCCCACTCCTGCTCGGCGCCTCTCACCAGGGGCAACTCCAGAGTGGAAGAGTGTCCAACCCCTCTCAAGGAAACTGGTTCCAGAGCCAGAGCCATGCGTTGAGGTGAGTCCGACTATTTCTAGCCGGAACCTCTCAACCTCACACACTAGCTCAGGCTCCTTCCCCACCAGAGAGGTGACATTCCATGTCCCAATGGCCAGCTTCTGTAGCCGAGGATCAGACCGCCAGGGTCCCCGCCCTCGGCCACCACCCATCCCACATTGCACCCGGGATATATATACTGTATATATAAAAAAAAAAATAATAATAATAATAATTATATATATATATATGTTCTTCCAGCACTCGGCAAGGCAGGTCGCATATCTTTCTGCTCTTCCCTCCCTAAGTTTTTCCTACTCCCTGCTTGCTTTTCGTCTCGTCTGCGACCCTTCAGCGCTCACTCGAACCAATATGGAATTAATAAATTGGGCTGTTTCTTCAATGGATAAGATTTTTTCCACGAAGCGGACCGTGCCAGGAGAAGCTGTCTGTCCCTCCGACACACACGCGGCTGGATACGTGCTGGACTCGTGGGGTCAGTGGCAGCCCATGTGTCTGACCGTCTTAAGTGTCGAAGACGTGGAGGATTTGTGGATTATTGGATTATTGGTAGCAACTGCTCTGTTTTTTGGCGTAAGCGGAGTTGTTTGTTACTGGAAACTGAGGGAGGCTTCGGCAGCTATCAGCGCGCTGTCGGCACTACCTGATCAGCAAAATTCTCTGAACCGGGCCGTGAGCTCCTCATCCCAGCTGTTGTATGAGCTCAATCGCTCGCTTGGAGCGGTGGTTGAGCACCGCGGACCTGCTGTGCGTTTTGGGACTTGTTTACAGCCACCCCGGATCAATCAAGGGACAGATGGGGGTTCATAGAGCGGAGTGGAGCGGAA
>JBBPBX010080365.1:5988-16185 GCA_038048925.1 Garcialebias charrua | reverse complement strand
CTGGACATCTTGGTCTCATTTCATAAAAACATACAGACCATGTTTTCATGAAGAAATGTTCAGCAAAAAAAATAAAAAAATAAAAATAAATAGTTACTGCCTTTCTAAGAGTTCTGTTAGCTTGCAAAATATAATACTGCGGCATCCATAATTTTATGATGCCTTTAGATGAGTCTACAGCAACAAATTCTTGTGTGTGGCTTTCCATCGGCAAAACTCAAAAATAATTTTGTTTTTAGGAAGTGGTGTTACATCCCTGTTATGTAGGGGGAGCTTGGGAAAAATGAAATCCTTGACACTAATGTGACTTCAAGGAAAAATAAATGTGTAAATGGTAAATGGACTGTACTTATATAATAATAATAATAATAATGAATCCAATTTATACCACACTTTTCATTAATAAAAATCTCAAAGTGCTACAACAAATAAAACAAGTGATAAAATCAAGTAAAATCAATAATAATATCAACTAAGATTAAAGACAGAATCATGTGGAGGCAGAATAGGCCTGCTTAAAAAATAAAAATAAATAAATAAAACAAGTGATAAAATCAAGTAAAATCAATAATAATATCAACCAAGATCAAGATAAAATCATGTGGAGGCAGAATAGGCTTGCTTAAAAAGAAAAGTCTTTAAGCCGTTTTTGAAGTCAACCAGTGACTGTGGAGCTCTCAGGTAGTCAGGGAGGGAGTTCCATAGGCGGGGGGCAGCCACACAGAATGCCCGGTCTCCCATGGTCCTTAATTTGGTTCGTGGAATGTGAAGTAGATTACTGTTCTGTGATCGTAGAGACCGGGTGGATGAATATGGTGCAAGAATGTCCTTTAGATAGTCAGGTGAAGTTCCGTGTAAGCATTGATGTGTAATGAGAGCAGTTTTGTACTGAATTCTGTAGGTGACAGGAAGCCAATGGAGGTTATGGAGAATGGGTGTAATATGTTCAAATTTACGAGCTCTCAATAAAATCCTTGCTGCACTGTTTTGAATATATTGAAGCTTCTGAAGATTTTTGCCAGGGATTCCAATAAACAGGGAGTTGCAGTAGTCGAGCCTGGAGGAGACAAAGGCATGGACGAGTTTCTCAGCATCAGAAAAAGTCAGAGATGGGCGAAGTCTGGAGATGTTTCGAAGATGGAAGAAGCAGGTTTTAAACAGATGCTTAATGTGATTTTCAAATGTAAGATGAGAGTCCATTTTTATTCCAAGATTACTTAAACTCCTCCACTTGAGGAAGGACATCCTCCCCGACCCGGAGAGGGCACTCTACCCTTTTCCGGCTCAAGACTGTAGTGATACACCACCAAAACGGATCCCCTCAGCACCTTGGCTAACCTAGAAATTCTGGCCATAAAAGTTATGAACAGAATCGGTGACAAAGGGCAACCTTGGCAGAGTCCAACTCTCACTGGAAACGAGCCTGACTTACTGCCGGCAATGCGGACTGAATTAAGAGTTTATTAATGTTTTTATAACTAAATGTTTATCAATTTTTATGTTAAGAGTTAATGCTTAATGCAACACTTGTGAGAGAAAACATTTTAGTTTAGTGTCAAGAAACTATTTGCAATTAGGTTTGATCCAGTGCAAGAGTTATGTGAAAAAACTAAGAGAAAACATTTTAGTTTAGTGTCAAGAGACTATTTGTAATTAGGTTTGATCCGACGCAAGAGTTGTGTGAAAAAACTAAGCTCGTTTTGTTCACATGACCTCGTAACCTCCTTGGTAACAGATCTAACAAATCCTTCAGATAAGACATGTTTTCTTTTAATGGTGCCTAGCACCAGTTTTTCTGAAAAACAAGTTTTGAGTGAAGTCATCACACCCACAAGGTATAAAACGGTTACAACGCACTTAGAGTCTTTGAGAGTCTGCCGTTATCCTGATCAAGATGCTCGGCTGCGTTGATGTATATTCCCGCCAAAACTGTGATGGCTCTCCCAGTTGTGTCAAAAGGTGAGGGATAATGATTTTACATCAATGCCTAAGTTTGTGTGTACTGTTAGTACTGTGGCGGATTTAAATGACATATTATTTCTAGCAGGAAAACAGTTTGTATGTTTGACTTGTATGTTTTTACTTGTCCTTTTTTCTGTCACAGTTTTCTTTAATAAATGACATCATTATTGTTAAGGGAATCTGTGTTTGTTTTCTTCCAAACAAGTGTGCCTACCTTTCACGAATCTGAAAAGATGATAAAACATTAACCATTTGGGTTGCTCTGAAATATCATCAGTGGCGGATCTACCATTCAGGCGAACGAGGCCGTGGCCTGGGGCCGCCAATGAGCAGGGGACGCCAATAAGCAGGGACCCCAGCCGTCACCTACATCCTTAACATTGCTCCTGCTTGTTAATGTACGTTTAACATAAAAATAATTATAGTTACGATGAAAACTATCTTTAAAAACGCAACAGAAAAAACGGTTGAGTTCTGTACCCCCCTACTAAAATGGACTATTCCGTCATGCGTCATGACGTCACCCACTAATCCAGGAAGTGCTGTATGCTCGCTGCTGTTTTGTGTGAGAAGGAAGCGGGAGACAGGAGACAGAAAAGCGGAGCTGAAAAACGTAAAAAGCGTCAAAAAACAATAACGTATGTTTCTTCACTACCGAAAGTGACAACCTTTTTTAATGGGTCGAATTCTAAAACTTCATCAACTGCTAATGACGGTCACGAGCGGCAGCGGCCCATTTAAAAGTGTGTCGGAACCGCCGCCGGACATCAGGATCCAGGTGGAAGTTAATGGCGCCGAGGCAGTGACTCAAGATGAAGATAAAGGATTTACAGCAAGATGAGGTACGAGTTTTAGAAATTATTTTGTAGGTTGGGTAAAAGAAATCCTAACAGTAATCAGCTGAGACAACCACTATTTTCACGTTTTCTTTCTGTATCAAAATATTAAAAGATATTCGACCTAAATCTGACTTAAATAGGAGAGAGGGGATTATATATTTTACCTACTTTAGTTCTCTGCCCTGCTTGCTTAGTATGCAGTATTATTAAATTATTCGGACTTTACATTGAATAGAATAGATCTAAAATATTCCACAGTTATCTATAAAAAAAATTCTCAACCATTTTACAAAATATTTGACTGTTAAAACTTCATCAGACTATCATTGTTTTGTTATTTGGTCCATAGTCCCTCCATTAAATACATTATAAAGCACAACTTATAGCTTTCAGAGTAATGCAAAAATGTGTTTTTTAATAATGACTGGTTTGCTTTGGACAGAAATGCCACTGTTAGTTTAAAACAACAGAATCAAAAGGCTAGGATTGCTAAATTAAAATGTTATCTAAAATGTAAAAATTGATATAAATGAAAAGTGACATTCCCTGATGCATGCTCAATAATCCAGGTGGAAAAATCTGTGACATTATTTGAGTCATTTAGTTTACAGTACGTCTTACAGTCTGTGTAAGTTTTAAGGTTTAAAAAGAAGTCAAAACTTTCAGTCTTAATTATGGAAACTTGGATAAATGAGAGCCTTCACATGTGTTAAATGTAATAATGTCTTATTTTTTCTTTTATTTCCTCCAACACTAACATACAGTATTTGTTTTTATTTTCCAGATGCAGTCTTTAAACATGCATCATTAAAGACCAGAAACAAGACAGAAGACAACTTTCATAGAAGTCCAGCTGAATAATCAAGGTAATTCATGATCACTTAATGCTGTAAAAAGTGTCTCATGCCTGGACATCTTGCTGTTCATATCAAGCCAGTGTGTGAATTCATCTCAAAGTACCACATCTCAACTACACACACTCACTTTTTCACATTGATCTAACAACTGTTCCCTGTTACAGAATATGTAATATAACGTTAAAAGAATTAAAGTTGTGAAAATCTTATAATTTAGGAAAATATATTTCTACTGTATTGCTCACATCTACCCTCTCTATTTGTTTGTGTTTATTTAGTGTTGTTGAATTTTGGTGTAAGACTTGATTTAGAGCCTTTTATTGCAATAATAAAACATCCATCCATTTTCTTCCTCTTATCCGGGGTCGGGTCGCGGGGGGTAGCAGCCTAAGTAGGGAGGCCCAGACTTCCCTCTCCCCAGCCACTTGGAGCAGCTCCTCTGGGGGAATCCCAAGGCGTTCCCAGGCCAGCCGAGAAACATAGTCCCTCCAGGAGGCATCCTAACCAGATGCCCGAGCCACCTCAACTGGCTCCTCTCGATGTGGAGAAGCAGCGGCTCTACTCCGAGTCCCTCCCGGATGACTGAGCTTCTCACCCTATCTCTAAGGGAGAGTCCAGCCACCCTGCGGAAAAAACTCATTTCAGCCGCTTGTATCCGAGATCTCGTTCTTTCGGTCACAACCCAAAGCTCATGACCATAGATGAGGGTGGGAACGTAGATCGATCGGTAAATTGAGAGCTTTGCCTTTTGACTCAGCTCCCTCTTCACCACGACAGACCGGTACAGGGCCCCTTTACAAAGGTTTGCCTGGGGCCCCCAAATGTCTAAGTCCGCCACTGCATATCATAGAACATTTTGGCGTCATTTGCACAGGATTGATGACGGGATGCACACACGGTTCTGTTTGGAAGGGGAAAAAAAAGGAAAAAGTGTGTCTGTGGAAGCTGGAAATAGGTGTGAGTCCTATTTCAGCTTGAAGCGGGTCGGAGTCCCGTATGTTTTGGAAGCGGATGGATTTCCCGCTGTTGAGAGCTGATCAGAGGTGTGATTCCCCTGTCAGCAATTTATGTCCTGTCGTTTTTGACCAGCGTTTTGGGGGACGCCCTAAAGCTGTGTTCAGAAAACACAGATGTGTAGCAGCTTTAAAGAGAAGGACCAGGGTGTAAAAACCTCTGATCAGTAGTTTTGTAGGAGCAGAAGGAAAGAAGATTTTGCCGGGGTTAGAAGAAAAAATATATAACCCTTGTCGTGTATCTGAAAAGTAACAAAAGTATTTTACTTGTTGATCAGCTGTGAGTTTTGCCTCATTAAGTTCTGTCAGGTGATTTATTTGGCAGCTCAGTTGAAGTGAAGTAAAAAAAAAAGGGGGAGCAACGCTTCGATCTGCAACCGCCTGTGGGAGGTTCAGTGAAGCAAGAAAAGCCCAGATAAGCTCGCTTTAGAAGATTAAGTTAAAGAGAAAGGAAAAAGACGCTTGTGTGTGTTTGTGTAGAATACACAGCTTGTTAAGGAATTTCTGCAGACCAGAAAGTTGGAAGTTGTCCAAAAGTTAGCAGGAGTGATTTGTTGGAGGACTGAACACATGAAACAGAAACGTGAGAGATAAAAAACCGTCTGTTAATTTCAGCCGGACTGTTGTTAAAGAGACAGGATGAGTAAAGTCAGAGTCAGAGAGAATTTATTGTCATTTGCACCGCATGTAGTACATGTGTTGAAAACGAGATTATGTACACAGGGTCCCAGTTACATCCAACAACAAATGCAAGAGAAAGTAAAAGGTGTGTGTGTGGTATTGAGTGTGTATGCGTGTGTGTACAGCAGCTTCCGTTCCCTCTGTTGTGAGTAAAAACATAAAAAGATGAAGGTCAACCTGTAATGGACGTGGTGAGATAGCAGCAGTCTGACTTAGATTTAAAAGTTGATAATGGAGGAACAAAAGGAGATGTTGAAAACTAAAGAGGGGAGACTGGGGGAGTTGTTGTTGAAGGAACGGAGGTCAGGAGACGGTCCTTGTTTGATGTTTTTTTTATTTTTTTATATGCAGAGCCTGCTCCATTTCCAGAACAGGGAGGAAACGTCAGCTCTGAGGAGGTTGATAGATATGTGGAGCGTTTGGGACGAGGGAGAACGAAGGTCATAAGGGTTAGAACAATGAAGCAAGAAAGAGAAAAGAAAGGCAAGTTGTGTTCAGACTTGCAGAGTTTGCAGAATTTTGATGAATTAAACAGGTCAAGCCCAGAAATTAGGATTACAAATTGGTCAACAGGTGACATTAGAAATTTATTGGAAGAATCAGACAGTGAATAAAAAAGAAGAGGGTTTTTATGTTTTTATTTTCTCCTCCAAGTTTAAAGAATGAACCTTTTGTTTAAGAGATCACTAATCCTTGTTGTTCTATCAAAAGCATGTTCTGTGTTACATCTTGTGTCCTGTCTCTGAGGACGCGCAGAGGACGATGGGGAAGAAAGCGCCGGAAGGGTGATGGCTTGTCGTGCTGGGTCATCACTTCATCGGTGCAACGAGCTGCTGGGTGTCCAGAGCACCTGAGGATGGGAGCACCTGAGGATGGGTGTTCGTGCTCATCTGTGCTGTGGTGCCGCTGCTGATGACCACACCTCTGAAAAACGAGACGTTTCCTGAGGGGGACAAAGTGGGTCTTTGCCGTGTTGAGAAGACAGGATGACTTCAAAATGTCCTGTAAATCGGTCCTGCTGGTGACGTGTGTGAGCAGAGGTGTCCAGCGGGTGTAATGTTCCAGTGTAACGACCTTGTGCATCGACCTTTAAGGTGTTACATGTAAGCCAGCTGTTCCAGAGGGTGGAGCCACGAAGATCCATCGTGAAGTGACGAGTGTTGGAACATTTCTGATTGTTCCTTGAGCTTTTTATTTTATTTTATTTTACCTGAAGTGATGAAATATGATATGATGAAATATGATTTTGTTTTTGAGACTAAATGATGATAAGACTTCTTTATGAGTTACAAATATATCATGGTTTGACATGCAAATGTGTAGGTAGTTTATAAAGGAGCTGCAAACAGGTCAATATTTTAACCAGAAACAGAGTGTTGTGTGACGGACAGTAAAATCGTCCTCAGTAAATACCTAGGTGCCTTTTTAAAGGATGAATGTGTTGTATGCTTGTGGGAGTGGGGACAACAAGACTTATTGATTGGTTACTTGGCAATTCTGCTTTGCAGTCACTTTTGACCCCTTCCGATGCGCAACAAACGGGTCCCATGAGTGCAGAAACTTATGATTGAGTTTCTAAGTCTGACTGTCCATTTGTCTGATTTCACATGTATTTTACAGGGAAATATATTTTACATGCAACTATGCAGTATCCCTCCTTTGCTTATTTTTTAGTGCTTTGCTTTGTGTAACTTGAGTTTTATTGAACTGAGTAAAGGATCATATGTGTAGATTGATCTATAACACTGCCTTAGAATGAAGATTGAACTTATAGTGTGACTGGTAAATGTCCCATGAGGTGACAGGAAACATTTTCAAAATTAGTCAGAAAATCATAGGGTGGAATGAATTAAGAGTTTATCAATGTTTTTCTGACTAAATGTTTATCAATTTTTATGTGAAGAGTTAATGCTTAATGCAACACTTGTGAGAGAAAACATTTTAGTTTAGTGTCAAGAAACTATTTGCAATTAGGTTTGATCCAGTGCAAGAGTTATGTGAAAAAACTAAGAGAAAACATTTTAGTTTAGTGTCAAGAAACTATTTGTAATTAGGTTTGATCCGGCGCAAGAGTTGTGTGAAAAAACTAAGCTCGTTTTGTTCACATGACCTCGTAGCCTCCTAACAAACCCTTCAGATGACATGCTTTCTTTTAATGGTTCCTAGCACCAGTTTTTTTGAAAAACAAGTTTTGAGTGAAGTCATCACACCCACAAGGTATAAAACGGTTACAACGCACTTAGAGTCTTTGAGAGTCTGTCGTGATCCTGATCAAGATGCTCGGCTGTGTTGATGTATATTCCCGCCAAAACTGTGATGGCTCTCCCAGTTGTGTCAAAAGGTGAGGGATAATGATTTTACATCAATGCCTAAGTTTGTGTGTGCTGTTAGTACTGTGGCGGATTTAAATGACATATTATTTCTAGCAGGAAAACAATTTATATGTTTGACTTGTATGTTTTTACTTGTCTTTTATTCTGTCACAGTTTTCTTTAATAAATGACATCATTATTGTTAAGGGAATCTGTGTTTGTTTTCTTCCAAACAAGTGTGCCTACCTTTCACGAATCTGAAAAGATGATAAAACATTAACCATTTGGGTTGATCTGAAATATCATAGAACACGGACCAAGCTCAGACACCGGTCGTACAGGGACCTAACAGCCAGTATCAAAGGGCCTGGTACCCCATACTCCCGGAGTACCCCCCACAGGGCCCTCCACAGAGCCTCCCGAGGGACGCGGTCGAATGCCTTCTCCCAAGTCCACAAAGCACACATAAACTGGTTGGGCAAACTCTCACGCACCCTCTAGGACCCTGCTGAGGGTGTAGAGCTGGTCCAGTGTTCCACGACCAGGACGAAAACCACACTGCTCCTTCTGAATCCGAGGTTCGACTATCCGATGGACCATCCTCTCCAGAACCCCTGAATAGACCTTACCAGGGAGGCTTAAGAGTGTGATCCCCCTATAGTTGGAACACACTCTACGGTCCCCCTTTTTGAATAGAGGAACCACCACCCCAGTCTGCCAATCCAGGGGAACTGCCCCCGCGTAAGCCAATACAACATTCAGAGCCCTAAGGAACTCTGGGCGAATCTCATCCACCCCTGGGGCCCTGCCACCAAGGAGCTTTTTAACCACCTCGGCGACCTCAGCACCAGAGATTGGAGAGTCCGACCCAACGTCCCCAGATTCCGTTTCCTCAGTGGAAGATGTACCAGTGGGATTGACGAGGTCTTCGAAGTATTCTGCCCACCGACTCACAACATCCCGAGTTGAGGTCAGCAGCACGCCACCCCCACTATAAATGGTGTTGTTCGCATACCGCTTTCCCCACTGAGACGCCGGATGGTGGAACAGAATCGCCTCGAAGCCATACAGAAGTCATTCTCCATGGCCTCTCTGAACTCCTCCCACGCCCGAGTTTTTGCCTCAGCAACCACCCGAACTGCATGCAGTTTGGACTACCAGTACCCATCAGCTGTTTCTGGGGTCCCACAGGCCAAAAAGGCCCAATAGGACTCCTTCTTCAGCCTGACAGCATCCCTCACCGCCGGTGTCCACCACCGGGTTCGAGGGTTGCCGCCACGACAGGCACCAACAACCTTGCGGCCACAGCTCCGATAAGCTGCCTCGACAATAGAGGCGCGGAACATGGCCCACTCGGACTCAATGTCCCCCGCCTCCCTCGGAACGTGTTCAAAGCTCTCCCGGAGGTGGGAGTTAAAGCTCCGTCTTACGGGAGACTCTGCCAGACGTTCCCAGCAGACCCTCACAATACGTTTGGGTCTGCCAGGTCTGACCGGCATCCTCCCCCACCATCGGAGCCAACTCACCACCAGGTAGTGGTCAGTTGACAGCTCCGCCCCTCTCTTCACCCGAGTGTCCAAGACATGCGGCCGCAGATCAGATGAGATGACAACAAAGTCGATCATCGAACTGTGACCTAGGGTGTCCTGGTGCCAAGAGCACATATGGACACCCTTATGCCTGAACATGGTGTTCGTTATGGACAATCCATGACGAGCACAGAAGTCCAATAACAGAACACCACTTGGGTTCAGATCAGGGGGCCCGTTCCTCCCAACCACACCCCTCCAGGTCTCACTGTCATTGCCCACATGAGTGTTGAAGTCCCCCAGTAGAACAAGGGAGTCCCCAGGAGGCGCACTCTCCAATAACCCCTCCAAGGACTCCAAAAAGGATTGCACCCGACCCCTTTGGCCCCTCCCACAGGTTGTGAGCCCATGGGAAGGGGGACCCACATCTCCTCTTCGGGCTGTGCCCAGCCGGGCTCCATGGGTAAAAGCCCCGCCACCAGGTGCTCGCCAGCGTGTCCCACCTCCGGGTCTGGCTCCAGAGTGGGCCCCCGGTCACCCACGTCCGGGCGAGGGAACATTAAATCCAGTTGTTTAACGAGTCAGAGTCAGAGATTCTTTATTGTCATTCGTACCACATGTGGTACATGTGATGAAACGAGATTATGTACACAGGGTCCCAGTTACATCCAAAAATAAAATATAAAAGAAAAACAGTAATAACAGATACACTGGGCACTAATAGCATAAAAACATTGGGGTTTTGTTCACGAGTGAGGGAAGAATGGAGCGTGAGAGTGACAGACGGATTGGTGCAGTGTCTGCAGTATTGCGGACTGAGCTGTAAGGCAAAGCTCTGTTTACCGGTCAGCCTATGTTCCTACCCTCACCTATGGACATGAGCTCTGGGTAGTGACTGAAAGAATGAGATTGTAGATACAGGAGGTTGAAACGAGTGTTTCAAAAAAGTGTGTATATATACAGTATATATGTATATAAAAAAAAAATATATATATGTGTATATA
>JBBPBX010080364.1:0-16185 GCA_038048925.1 Garcialebias charrua | reverse complement strand
AATACATAAACAAATGACTCACGTCGAGTGGTGGACACAAAACACACAATACAATCCTCCGGCCGCATTAATTTGGCTTGAAACAGCGGGGTTCTCTGCGGATTTATGAATAGACCGAGCGCAAACAGCTAGCCATAAACGTTAGCACCCGAGTTCACCTCTGACCCGGAAGATGTCAAGATGGAATAGTCCATTTTTAGTAGGGGGATACAGAAATCGACCGGTTTTTGTATTGCGTTTTTAATGATTCGTTTTCATCGTAGCTATAATTATTTTTATGTTAAATGTACATTAACAAGCAGCAGCAATGTTAGTGATGTAGGTGACTGGCCGGGGCGGGGGGCCGGAGCTCTTGCTGATTTGGGGCCCCAAGCAACTGCATCATTTGCCTACATGGTAGATCCGAGTCTGTTCTCCCTCTGCTCCCCCTCCAACCCTCCCTCCTCTCTGCTCTTTACGGTGAGGGAGCAAGGGGGAAAAAGGTGAAACAAGCAGCTACGGAGCCAGCATAAGAGCCTGTAAATAATTCGTTTTTACTGATAGATAATTAGTTATTAGCGGTACTGCATTTTAAATAAAAATAGCACAAATCCGCTTATGAATTATAAAAGTTAGTCAAACCACAAAAACGCTGACAAATAATTTAGGTCCGCTGTAAGCGGATTAGCGCTTTAGCGCTCTCTAGCCGTCTGTGCCCACCACTGATGGAAGGAACCAGCCCAAAAACGAACTGCACCTGCTACTTGGGATGAGCTGCAAGTTTTTATGTGAGTTTAATCAGAGTTCCTCAAGAAATTTCATATTACGCTTATAACACAAATACCCAGAAAGGTAACTTTCAGTCAAACTTCACCAACAACTGGAATAATACAATATCACTTATTTTTTCTTATTCCAGTCAAAAAACTATTAAACATTGTACAATTGTAGTTTATTGTATTGTGTTAATTATTGTGGTTTTCTAGTGGCACTGGATAATAAATAAATGCAATAACATATGTACGGTTTTAAATGTTTTCTACAATAAGATCTGGAAAAGTTTTTGGACATTTTTTAAAAAACACTTCTGCAAACAGATTTGCTAATGTGTTTGATATCAACCACATTTTTCATGTTGGTATCATTTAAGGCAAGACATCGGCATCGAGAAGTTTTCCAGGAGAACGCTGAACAGCCTGCGTTTTGACCCATGACATCCTGATGACCGGAATGAGCCTATCACTGCTGGTCTTCACAAGGACATTTTGAACGTGGAGCCATTGTTGACCTATTGCAGGTTGTAGTAGTAAACATTAAAAACCACTAACACTTATCTGTATTTTTCTTTAATTCCTTTATTTTGTCTACATTTTAAAGCTTCATGATTTTTTCTTTTGAGATATGCTGTGCCCTTGGCTGCGGTTTCTCTATCCAGATCCTCTGGCAGATGACGCTGATGACCGCGGCCCCTGTCCAGTCTCCAGACCATCAGAGAGACCTGCCAGAAGTTCAAAACATCTTTAAATGTCTCACAAGCACATCCATCCATCCATCTTCTTCCGCTTATCCGGGGTCGGGTCGCGGGGGTAGCAGCCTAAGTAGGGAGGCCCAGACTTCCCTTTCCCCAGCCACTTGGAGCAGCTCCTCTGGGGGAATCCCAAGGCGTTCCCAGGCCAGCCGAGAAACATAGTCCCTCCAGCGCGTCCTGGGTCTTCCTCTGGGTCTCCTCCCGGTGGGACATGCCCGGAACACCTCACCAGGGAGGCGTCCAGGAGGCAACCTAACCAGATGCACAAGCACAATCAGATTTAATTGAGGTAGAAACACACAAACAGTTGTGCAGTGAAGAGAGGACGCAGCAACACAAAGGTATAAATGATAACAGATATGAAAGAGAACAAAGACATTACCTTGCTCCGTTCAGGCTTGCGTGTCTCCACCAAGCATGGATTTCTGGCAACCTCCACTGACCGGCTGGCCATCAACAGGTCTGGGACAGTCCGTCTGTTAGGGATAAAAAATCCAGCAAATTTTTGGGATGCGACAAACATGTACCTCAAGCATCACACTGAACAGAAAACATGCTTATTACACTCAGATTGAATGCCAGCTGTACTCCTACAAAGTATCAGAGTGTAGAAACAGTGAAGACAAACTTTTCTTTCATGCAGAAGCTGCTATCCAAAGCTGAAGGTTTTATCTGGAGAAATTGTGAAGTTCCCCGTGATGTTTTTGCACAATGTCAAGATGATTACAACAGAAGCTTTTCTCATTTTACTGATTAAAATACAGCTGAAGTTTGCACGTTATCAAGATGTTTCTACCAGTTTTTTGGGTAAGAAAATAAACGGTGCCTTACTGAAATGGCTTCATTTTTATTTCAATTATTACATTCAATTATTGCACACATTCTGTATTTTGCATAGAAAATAAAGTTAATGGCCAAAGTCGGAATGAAAAGAGGAAAACCGTTACCTTGCATATGGGTGCTTGAAAAAGAGTCACGTAAGCACAGGTGTGTATGATGTCCTCCAGAATCGGGTGCAGGTCCCATCCAGAAGATGGAAAGATTTTATTCGGCCAATCAGTCGCTCCACATGAACGCACACTTCAGCGCGATTTGTCTGGTCTGCTCCACCTGTAAATGTGATGAAGAACAGCTTCTGTCATTTTTGAAGACAAATATGAAGACCTCAAAACACAATAAACAAAACAGTCTTATGTATAGTTAAACTGTATGCTTATACACACAGAGCAATGAATGGTTAACTTCACTGTCACACACACCTCTCGTGCATGTGTGTGCATTAGTTTTGACCCATAACATGCAAAGGACGATGTATTACAAAAATGAAATGTCAAGGAATAGGCAGATACAGGGTTTTCATTAAAACTAGTGACAACTGCATCTTTTTTTCAGATGAATCATGATGAAATGCCTCTATGCAATGTATCATTTGCATGAACTTGTAATTTAAACCTAACACATTGTTTAGAGCATTTACTTTTTCAATAGCAACCTCAGTTTGAGCATATATGCCATAAGATTTTCTGATTTTCCTTTATGCTAGCAATGTGTATATTCCTTTCCAACTGAGAAATATTATTATACAATAAATACTTGAGATACATTAGTAATTTTTTTATCAACACTAATTCCATTTAATCTTTTTTTTTTCGCATTTCTTCTCATTTCACTCTATTGGTATACTGTATGTTTGATGACAGGATGATTGCTCTTTTTTTCTGTCACAGCACATCACAGATGCTCCCAGCAAAACTGTGCTATTAATTTATAGAAACAGAGAAATGGCCGAAATGTTTTCAGATGCACTGCTGTCAGACCTCAAATAATGTAAAAAAACCAAACAAACATGTTTGTCTTATGGAAACTACTGTATATTATTTCAACTCAGAAAGAGTTCAAATGATTACAGGATAACAGTGCAGTGGTCTGTTCATTTTTATACAGCTGCATGTTTGATGACATTTTACTCATCTGTTATTTCTTCAGGGGAGTTGAAGGAAGAATCTCCTTGCATGTCGCAGGTTGAAACTTCAACACAGGCAGTGGACTGAGGTACAGCGAGGCCTAGTAGAACTAGCTAGCTGCTAGCTTATCAAGTGTCCAGTAGCATGTTGTTCAGCTGCGGGAGGTTGTTCTCTGTTTTGTCTGTTTCCCATATCCAAGATGTAATGTAGGAACTTAATCCACGGAGTTTGGCCATGCCAGATAAAAAATGCTGATTACACACTTTGCAGTTTTGTGTCAGGGTGAAGTCCTGCCGGCGAAGGGCTTGATGCCATAACTTCCTTCTTTTAGTCGCTTTACTCGACTTTCCTAGAGGGAAACTTGTTTACTTGTTTACTCGTTTACGTTGCCTCGAACAATTCTAAACACAATAAAAGTCATCTTTCCCCACCGCGACCGTTGGCAGTAATGAAAACACTCCGACGTTAGCCCTAGTTTCTGGTTAATTCTCGAAAAATGCGAGTGCGCATGCGTGATGACGTCAACTGGTAAAAGGTCTATTGAACTTACGCTTTAAAATTAGCTTCTGCTAGTTTTCCTAAGACATAAGCGCTTTTGAAATTGCGGACCTAAATAACTTAATAAGCACTTTAGAAATTGCGGAACTAATTTTTGGACTAGCGCTGTCCACCACTGGTCAAAACACGTCCTTAGGGGAAGCATGCCTGATACAGCTCCCTGGAATCGAAGCCAGCTCCAGAGCAGTGGCGGAGCCAGAGACTTGTGAACCAGATCCAGCCACTGCGCGGCCTGGAATCTGAAGGTCTGTGCGCATACAAAACCTGCACGCCCTACGTACCGTGTCTCTCACTAAACGAAGCCAAAACAGGCGCTCTGGCTCACGGCTGGCCAGCAGAGGCAATGCATTGCACCTCTCCTCCTGCACCCCCAGTTCGGGTGACGCGGGAACACACATACAGGAGTGACCCCTCCCTAATATTGTTGGCCCCCAGATGTCCACAGGGCCCATGGCCCTCGGAGGTGTGCTTAATGCTGATACACTGACAGTTGCTCCCCTTCAGGGGCCTGCTGTCTCAACCACATGACCAGCCTCTCTACTTACGTCCAGGACTATGGCAAATCTCAGCTTGGTTGTTAAGAGGAACAAACTGATGGCCTCAGGCCTCCCCAGCAACGTGGTAAACACGATCCAGGGAGCGAGAGCAATGTCAACACACTCTCTACGATCGTAAATGGTATGTTTTTGAAGCTTGGTGCGTGGAAAGGAATATTGTTCCTTATTCCTGTGACCTGGTCCAGCTTCTTACCTTTCTACAGGACCTGCTGGAAAAAGGCTGCTCATTTTCCACAATTAAGGTGTTTTTATTAGGGATAGGGCAGATCCAATCCATTATTGGTATCCGATACCAGCATTATTTAAGTGTCGGGTATCAGATCAAACCTGCCGATACTTTTCCGAACCAGCTTCAAAGAGCACGTGTGTTCAATCACATTCTGTGACTGCACTTCTTAACATTGTGTGAGATAAACCCAATGAAGACACTCTTAAGCCTTACAAAAGGGAACCAACTAACTTTAACAGCACACAGGACAGGAGGCAATTATACCACACACATGTCCTCCTTACTCATGGTGCAGCTGAAAAAACTAAAAAAGCGCTAAGCATGATGGGAAAGACAACACAGCCACTCCCCTTAACCAATAAGAGAGTTGATTTTGTTGTCTTTCCCATTATAAGCGTGCGTCTGCTCTTTGTGGACTTCACATCTGCCTTCAACACCATGATCCCCCAAACTCTGATAGACAAACTATCTACACTTGGACTAAGCCCCTCTATTTGTAACTGGATACTAGACTTCTTAACAGACAGACCACAGTCCGTGAAGATCCACAACTTCTCCTCCTCCACCATAACCCTCAGCACTGGCTCTCCTCAGGGATGTGTGCTGAGCCCCCTTCTGTTCACTCTGCTCACATATGATTGTACAGCCACACTTCCAGGCTGTCATATTGTTAAGTTTGCAGATGATACAGCGGTGGTGGGATGCATCACAAACAATGATGAGTCCAGCTACAGACAGGAGGTGGAACACCTGGAGAGCTGGTGCAAAGAGAACAATCTTCACATGAATGTGAAGAAGACAAAGGAGATGATTGTGGACTTCAGAAGGAACAAACACACCCATGCCCCACTGATAATAGGTGGGTCTGCAGTGGAAGTGGTCTCCAGCTACAAATACCTGGGTGTACACTTGAATGATAACCTCAGCTGGAGCAACAACACCACCAGCCTGATCAAGAAAGGTCATCAGAGACTCTACTTCCTCAGACGGCTGAGACGAGCCGGCCTGAGCAGCCCAGTTCTCACCTCGTTCTACAGGTGTGCAGTGGAGAGCATCCTGTGCTCCAGCATCAACGTGTGGCATGGAGGCTGCACAGTTGAAGAAAGAAAAGCTCTGCAGAGAGTGGTGAAGGCTGCACAGAAGTCTGTTGGAGTCAGTCTCCCCACCATCACAGACATTTACACCTCTAGATGCAGGAAAAGAGCCACCTGTATCATGAAAGACCTCACTCATCCAGCACACTCACTCTTTGCCCCACTCCCCTCAGGACGGAGGTTGAGGAGCATCAAGTGTAGAACCACTAGACTGAGGAACAGCTTCTACCCTGAGGCTGTTAGACTCATGAATAAATAAAAATAAAATTAAAATAAACACTGCAAAATATCACATCATGGTGATGCTGATATGTTTTCTTGTTGCTGTGTTCATCTGTGACCATCTGTGACCATCTGCTCATACAAACTCATGTTCGTGCTGCTGTTTATTCCCACTATATTAGGCTTAGTGTATTACTAGTTGATGTTTTTCTTAGTTAGTTCTCGATGTTATTACTGTTTTTCTCTTTCATTTGTTGTTGGATGTAACTGGGACCTCGTGTACATAATCTCGTTTTCATCTCATGTACCACATGCGGTGCAAATGACAATAAAGACTCTCTGACTCTGACTCTGATTATAACCAATAGTTATAACCAACAGTTTGTCCAGCTAAAGCTGAAAAAACTAAAAAAGCGCTAAGCATGATGGGAAACACAACACAGCCACTCCCCTTAACCAATAAGAGAGTGGATTTTGTTGTCTTTCCCATAATGCTTAGCGTTTTTTTAGTTTTCCAGCTTTAGCAGTGAGCCATGAGCTACTGTTGTTTTTAGTTTTCCAGATTTAGCTGGAAAAGTTTTCCAGCTAAATCTGTTTTCCAGCTATAATCCACTCTCTTATTGGTTAAGGGGAGTGCTGTGTTGTCTTTCCCATCATGCTTAGCGCTTTTTAGTTTTTTCAGCTTCACCATGAGTAAGGAGGACATGTGTGTGGTATAATAGCCTATATGCCACGGGGGGGCGTGACGTACTTCCGGCAAAATGCAACACCTACCCGCCACTTCCGGTTCCCATCCACCTCCGTTGTTGCTAGCGTTAGCTCCTAGTAGCAAACCATGACAACGACCCGAAACGGGAAGCGGCCGCGCGCTACCGGCACTACACGTGAGTACCGTTGTGTCCGCCCACCGGTGGGAACAGCTGTTCCGCGGGGGGGTTTCGGCGAACATTTATCGCGGCTATCCGTAGGGGGAACGTCGCCATAATTTTATATGGTTTTATATGTGTATAGAGTTGTTATTGGTGTGTATGCCGATGTTTTATTAATTGTATTTAGTCATTTATGTTCGTGTCTTTCCCGCTAACCGGAAGTGCGCCGTCTGTGTAATGACTGCGGAGGTGCTAGAACGGAAGCCCGTGGCATATAGGCTATTGCCTCCTGTCCTGTGTGCTGTTACAGTCAGTGGGTTCCTTATTGTAAGGCTTAAAAGTGTCTTCATTGGGTTTATCTCACAAAAATGAATAGTTTGAGTGCAAAAGTTTCATTATACAGAGTCATATACCTGAACAGTATCGGATCGGAAAAGTATTGTATCGGTCGATACTGAGTTAATAAGTATCGTATCAGATCGGAAGTGAGAATTGTGGATCGGTGCATCCCTAGTTTTTATCAGCCATCTCGGCATGCCACGAAGGCTGGGGGGAAAGACACCCGACGCACGCTCTCTCATGATATGGTTCATGAAAGGCAAAGGTGGGCTCCAGACCGCTAGGGAGCGCTAATGCGCTAATCCGCTTATAGCGTACCTAAACAATTTATCAGCGTTACAGCGGTTTGCCTAACTTTTATAATTCATAAGCGGATTTGCACTATTTTTATTTAAAATGCAGTACCGTTAATAACTAATTATCTATCAGTAAAAACGAAAAAAACTTATTTACGGGCCCGGACGACTGCTAACAGACCATATCCTGTCAGCGCCGGATGTGGTCCGTGACAAAAAAGCGTCCCCTCAGTCTCTTTGCTAGAGCGAGCGCTCTCAGTTAGCAGCCAGTGTGTTACTCTGCAGCCTTATTGCTTGTTTTCGAAGAGTCAGACGAAGAGTTTTTAACATGGAGGGTGAACTTATGGATGTTTCTCAGCGGCCTACGCGACGCGTCTGGATTTTAAAAAGTATTTCGCATTTGCCCTCTTCAAAATGGCGGCCGCGACGGCCACAGAAGATAAGGACTTTCCATGAAAACACGGTAAAAACAATTATTTCTTTGCTGAGAAAAATATATTTCTTAGCTGACTTTATAGCACAAGGTTTTTCTGAGCTTAACCGGTTCAAATGGTCAAATCTGCTGGTTTAAAAAAAATATTTCGCCATTTGCGGCCGCCATTTTGAAGAGGGCAAATGCGAAATACTTTTTTAAATCCAACAGATTTGACCATTTGAACTGGTTAAGCTCAGAAAAACCTTGTGCTTCTGAGCTTAACCGGTTCAAATGGTCAAATCTGTTGGATTTAAAAATGTATTTTGCATTTGCCCTCTTCAAAATGGCGGTTAGCGTGTTAGCATTAGCGTCCGCTAGCATTGCTAATACATAAGTGCTTTTGAAATTGCGGACCTAAATAAATCAATAAGTGCTTTAGAAATAGCGGAACTAATTTTTGGATTAGCGCTGCCTAGCACTGATGAAAGGCGTATTGAGGAAGAGGCCCCCAGTAGGACTTTGACCCCTGACTGGGATCTCCAATTAGTCCTGAATGCTCTCTGTGAGCCCCCATTCGAAACTTTAAGCAACATTAAGATAGATTTGCTATCTTATAAAACTGCTCTACTCCTGGCTCTTAGCTCAGCTAAACGTGTGGGTGACCTCCACGCTTTGTCGGTGCACACAATGTGTACAAAGTTTGGCCCTGACGGGTGTTAGAGAGGACAGCCTGAGTGACGTCACATGCAGTAACGTCCAAACTGTAATGTTTTGAAAACGTGTTCGTTGAGCTCCAGTTTGCAACTGCACAGATGTCTGCAACTGGTACGCCCTTGAACAGTGACCATGAGTCGGCCAAGCCTCGAGTGGAGTGGGCATGTACCCTAGAGGGCAACTGTTGACCTTTGCTACTGTATGCCCTTTTAATGGCCTCAGTCACCCAGTGTGAGAGGCGCTGCTTTGACATGGCCCTGCCAGCAGCCGGGTTGGCAAAACATACAAACTGGTTTGTTTTCCTCCAATCAGCTGTTCTTACGATGTAAGCACTTAAAGCCCTAATAGGGCAGAGTGCTCTCAGCCTCCTCTGTTCCTCGGTGAGGGTGGGAGCAGGAGGAAATGAAGTGAGTTCAAAGTCCAGACTTCTGGGATTCAAAGTTAGAACCTTTGGGACATATGCTGGGTTAGGTCATAGGTGACCTTTCACAAAGTAGAGAGCGGCCAAGAGATGCCTAATGTGTAAAGGCAGAAGTTCTCACAAGCATGCATTTTACTGAGCAGTTCAAGGGCGTGAATGAATTACGTTCCCATAGCAATAGAGTTGCACCGAGTTTCATGTTCCCTGAAGGAAGGGAACGAGGTGCAACACAGTTGGCCCTTTTCAATGCTGAAGCTCGGTGAAGTGCACTTGGAGACCATTTGGATGGGCGCTCGTGTCTTAAGTACCCAGAGGGCGGGGCCTCTGGGGAGACACTGACGCCCTCTGCCATAAAGGCGTGAATGTATTCCTTCAAGTAATCGCGTGGGGGCGCAATTCCCATAGCAATAGTGTTGCACCTCATTCCCTTCCTTCAGGGAACATGAGTTGTGGTGCATAACTTTCAGTTTTAATCAGCTTAAGCAGTTGATATTAATAGAGGATTTTAAGAAGTGTTTACCAGACAAAGTAGCCACTTATTTGAATGAACACGAGGTATCAGAAGCTTCTAAAGCTGCCGTCTTGGTAGATGAGTATGTGTTGACACACAAACTCAGTTTTGAACGTCCTGCCTTTGATAAATCACCCACCACTGATCAAACTAAGCACTACAATTCTGAGTCTTCCAGATTTTCCAGGTCCAGAGGTAACAGTTTCACGTTCAAGCCAAGAGGACCTGCTGCAACTCACAAAGAGTTTGGTACATCTGTGATGGGGCGTAGTGATTCAGGAACATCTTTTGGGCGTGGGAGGGCTTCAAAGGATGGAGTGGTGGTGTTTCTACTGTAAACAAGAAGGACATGTCATCACAAATTGTCCTAAATTAAAAAGAAAGGAAACAAAACCGGTAGCACTGATTAAAACCCTGAATAATCAGTTGTCTTCTACTACAGGTCCTGAGAGTGACGGTTTTCCCCCTTTAATCATGGATGGGTTCATTTCTGCTCCGTGATATATATATATATATATATATATATATATATATATATATATATATATATATATATATATATACATATATATATATATATATATATATATATATATATATATATATATATATATATATATATATATATATATATATATATATATATATATATATATATATATATATATATATATATATATATATATATATATATATATATATATATATATATATATATATATATATATATATATATATATATATATATATATATATATATATATATATATATATATATATATATATATATATATATATATATATATATATATATATATATATATATATATATATATATATATATATATATATATATATATATATATATATATATATATATATATATATATATATATATATATATATATATATATATATATATATATATATATATATATATATACAGGTAGTCCCCGACTTACGAGCGCTCTTACATACGAGGTCCCGGACTTACGAGCTGGCGAAAGAGAAGTAAATTTGTAAAAAATACAGCACTTTTTTGTGTTTTTAGATGAAAGTGTGTTAGCTAACCGTTTGGAAACACGTTTCCGACCATGTTTATGAACTAATATGAACGTTTTTGATGAAAAACGAGTGTTCGTAGTAGCGCTAGCATAAATGTTCCAACTTACGAGCGAAAGTCCGGACTTACGAGAACACGTGCTTCGTGTTCCAACTTACGAATTTTCGTGTTACGAGCACCTCGCAGGAACGGAACTCGCTCGTAAGTCGGGGACTGTCAATCACCTTAAAAAGTGAAACATCTTACATAGATTCACTACACATACAAAGTGACATATTTCAAGCCTTTGTTGCAATTTTGTACACATACAAAGTGACATATTTCAAGCCTTTGTTGCAATTTTGATGATGAGGGTTTACAAATAATGACAAACCAAAATTCAGTGTCTCCGAAAATTAGAATATTGTGAAGAGATTCAATATCGGAAACTCCTGGTGTCACACTCTAATCAGCTGATTAACTCCTAGACATGAGCTACAAACATCTCATTCCTCAAGTCCAGCCACTCCTGAACCAGCGACAACGTCAAAAGCATCTTACCTGCTGAGGAGAAAAAGAACTGGACTGTTGCTCAGTGGTCCAATGTCCTTTTTTCTGTTCCAAGTTGCATGTCATTTGGAAATTGAGGTCGCAGAGACTGGAGGAAGAGTGGAGAGTCCCAGAATCCACATTGCTTGAAGTCCAGAGTGAAATTTCCAGTCAGCAATAGCTGTGTTTCCATCCATTTTCATTTCGATTTTTGAGCTAATTTTTGAAATCTCGCAAATATGTAAATACAAATTAATGCGAAGCAGAAGTGTTTCCATCTACTGACTTGTAGCGCATCTACCAAGCCACGCACAGCGTCATTACGTCAGACGTCAGCGTCATTACGTCAGACGTCAGCACTGCGCATGTCTACAGTAAACAGGAAGTAGCGGTTGAAAACAGAACCCGGCCACACATCTCGTCAAAATGGAGAGAATATTTCAGGTACGTGTTGCTATCGGGCGAGTTGTATTTATTCTGTCATGCCAACTAGTTTTAGCGATGTTACATGTTGTCCGGAGCGGAAACAGCTGATCAGTCACGTGACGTGAATGTTCGCTTCGGCAGCACGAGTCGGCAAATGTGTTTCCATCTGTCGTTTTGCGCATCTGCTCGGTTTCGAAGATCCCAAAAACCACCTCAAGCGAGCGTATCTACTTTTTGGCGAATTTCAGGAAGTAACTGCGCATTTTGCCGTTTCCATTAAGCTTTTCTGCTGCGATACTTCAAAATGCGCACCTAGAAACCTTGATGGAAACACGGCTAATGATTTGGGTCCATGTCCTCTGCTGGTGTTTGTCCACTGTGTTTTCTGAAGTCCAGAATCCACGCAGCGTCTAGCAGGATCTTTTACAGACTTCATGCTTCCTTCTGCTGACAAGCTGTATGGAGATGATGGTTTCATTTTCCAGCAGGACTTAGCTCCTGCTCAAACTGCCAGTGGGACCAAAAGCTGGCTGTGGAATATTCTAATTTTCTGAAACACTGAATGTTGTTTTTTTCTTTATTTAAAAGCCATTATCATCAAATCTACAACAAATAAAGGCTTGAAATAGTTCACTCTGTGTATTGACAGTTATTGTTATACTTTTCTTTCTTTTCTTTTTTTTCCCCCAGTGTGGAGTGAAAATACATGCAAACATGGTGACAAATATGTTATACTGTATTTGCACAGGAATATATTGAATTTATCAGGCAATTAATTGTACAATTAATTTCCTGCAATACACAATCCTTGTGAAATTTTTTAATGGGAGTAATTTTCTATTGTTTTGATCACTAAACCTGCAGTGACAAAATATTTAACGTTTATTAATGAGTTAAAGACTTGGTAACAATAAGACATGCAAATGAAGGCTTGTAAGAAGCTAATATTTCATCCTCAAGTGCTGAGATGCTAATTTTTACAGAGCACTTCATTGTTCAATCACTCCACTGGTATCAAACAGAATTAAAATGTTGCTTTTGTTAAACATGATGAGTTTTTGAGCACAGTGGAGCATAGATCAGCTCTGTTTTTGCTCTAATGGTGTGATAATGCCCACACACACAGACACACATAGACACCAGCCCCTTTCAGAGGTAGCTGATGCTGGTTTTTGTTGTGCATATGGCCCTGAAGAGAAATGTGGGTAAGCTTGGAACAGAGTTGGCTCTTTGAGCCATCTACGTGGGCAGCCAGCTTGATGTGGACAAACTGGCCATAATTCACTCAGATAAAATGAGATTGTGCCAATTAAGATTTCAATCAATAGCAATAAAGACAATTTGATAAATAAGTAAGCAGAAGGATATGTCAATTATAAAAATGTGTGTAAAGAAGAATGCTTTGATATTCAAAGAAGCTGCGGTGCTGTGGAAAAACATGTGCTGTGGTGTCATCATCAATGATAAATTGTCATGGAAACAACATATAAATTCTGTGAAAAGGAAAACATCTACAGTAAATTTATTGCGATATTTTACAGAGTCAGGGATCTGTTGAACGACAAAGCACTGTATTTGTTGTATAATACGATTATTGTGCCACATTTGATTTATTGTGTTAATGTTTGGGGAAAAGCGTGTAAATCAATTACAAAGCCTATTTTTATTTTGCAGAAAAGAGTACCGTAGTAAGAATCATCACAAGAAAGCATTACTATCATCTATTCTTCTTCTTCTTCTTCTTCTTTCGGCTTTTCCCTTTTCAGGGGTCGCCACAGCGAGTCATCCTCCTCCACCTCACTCTGTCCTCTGCATCCTCTGTCCTCACTCCAACTACCTCCATGTCCTCTCTAACTGCATCCATATATCTCCTCTTTGGTCTCCCTCTTTGTCTTTTTCCTGGCAGCTGCATTTCTAACATCCTTCTACCAATATACCCACTGTCCCTCCTCTGGACATGTCCAAACCATCTCAGTCTGGCCTCCCTAACTTTATCTCCCAGTTGTTCAACATGTGCTGTACCTCTGATTATCTCATTCCTGATCTTATCCATCCTTGTCACTCCTAAGGAGAACCTCAGCATCTTCATTTCTGCTACTTCCAGTTCTTTCTCCTGTCTTTTTGTCAATGCCACTGTCTCCAGACCATACAACATAGCTGGTCTCACCACTGTCTTGTAAACTTTTCCTTTGACCTTTGCTGACACCTTTTTGTCACAAATCACTCCTGAAACTTTTCTCCATCCGCTCCATCCTGCCTGGACTCTCTTTTTCACCTCTTTACCACATTCCCCATTTTCCTGGACAGTGGACCCCAAGTACTTGAAGTCCTGCACCTTTGTGACCTCTGCTCCTTGTAGCCTCACTGTTCCACTGGCCTCCCTCTCATTCACACACATGTACTCTGTCTTACTACGGCTGACTTTCATTCCTCTTCTTTCAAGTGCATACCTCCACCTCTCCAAGTTCTCTTCCACTTGTTCCCTGTTCTCACCACAGATCACAATGTCATCTGCAAACATCATAGTCCATGGGGATTCCTGCCTGACCTCATCTGTTAGTCGGTCCATCACCAGAGCAAACAAGAAGGGGCTCAGAGCCGATCCTTGATGCAATCCCACCTCCACCTTGAAGGTATCTGTCACTCCCACAGCACATCTCACCACTGTCCTGCTGTCCTCATACATGTCCTGTACCAGTCTAACATACTTTTCTGCCACTCCAGATTTCCTCATGCAATACCACACCTCTTCTCTTGGTACCCTGTCATATGCTTTTTCTAAATCCACAAACACACAATGGAGTTCTTTCTGACCCTCTCTGTACTTCTCTATCAACATCCTCAAAGCAAA
This sequence comes from Garcialebias charrua, assembly GCA_038048925.1. Lineage (NCBI taxonomy): Eukaryota > Metazoa > Chordata > Actinopteri > Cyprinodontiformes > Rivulidae > Garcialebias > Garcialebias charrua. The sequence continues at coordinate 1,621 of JBBPBX010080364.1, read as the reverse complement.
GATGGCATCTGTGGTGCTCTTTCTTGGCATGAAACCATACTGCTGCTCACAGATAGTTACATCTTGTCTAAGTCTTGCTTCCACAACTCTCTCCCAGATCTTCATTGTGTGGCTCATCAACTTAATTCCCCTGTAGTTGCTACAACTCTGTACATCACCCTTGTTCTTAAAAATGGGAACCAGCACACTTCTTCTCCATTCCTCAGGCATTTTCTCACCCTCAAATATTCCATTAAATATTTGAGTCAAAAACCTCACTGCCATCTCTCCGAGACATTTCCAAACCTCCACTGGTATGTCATCAGGTCCTACTGCCTTCCCCTTCTTCATTCTTTTCAGAGCTTTCCGGACTTCACCCTCACTAATCTTTCCCACTTCCTGGTCCACCGTTTCTATTACCTCCACTCTTCTTTCTCTTTCATTCTCTTCATTCATTAGCTCCTCAAAGTAATCCTTCCATCTTCCCATCACACACTCCTCACTTGTTAGAACATTCCCATTCCCATCTTTAATAAGCCTAACCTGCTGCACATCCTTTCCAGCCTGATCCCTCTGTCTTGCCAATCGGTACAAGTCCTTCTCGCCCTCTTTAGTGTCCAGTCTCCCATATAACTCATTGTACGCCCTCTGCTTTGCCTTAGCTACTTCCCTCTTTGCTCTATGTCCCATCTCCTTATATTCCTGTCTCCTCTCTTCAGTCCTCTCACTGTCATATTTCTTCTTGGCTAATCTCTTTCTTTGAATGGCGTCCTGCACTTCACTATTCCACCACCAGGTTTCCTTATCATCCATTCTCTGTCCAGATGACACACCAAGTACCTTCCTACCTGTCTCTCTAATTACTGTTGCTGTAGTAGCCCAGTCACTTGGAAGCTCTTTCTTACCACCCAGAGCCTTTAACAGCTCGTCTCTGAATTTCTCACAACATTCTTCCTTCTTTAGCTTCCACCATTTGGTCTTCTTCTCTGATTTTACTCTTTTTCTCTTCTTCGCAACAACAGTCATTCTACACACAACCATCCGATGCTGTTTGGCCACGCTCTCCCCTGCTACAACTTTACAGTCTCCAATCTCTCTCAGGTTTCCTCTTCTACACAGAATGTAGTCGATCTGCGTACTCCTTCCTCCACTCTTATAGGTCACTCTATGTTCCTCCCTCTTTTGGAAATAGGTATTGACTATAGCCATTTCCATTCTCTTGGCAAAATCCACCACCATCTGTCCTTCCTGGTTTCTTTCCTTGACACCAAACCTACCCATCACTTCCTCATCCCCTCTGTTTCCTTCACCAACATGTCCATTCAGGTCTGCTCCAATCACCACTCTTTCCTCCCTGGGAATACTCTCTATCACTTCATCCAAATCTTTCCAAAATTTATCTTTCTCCTCCTCATCACATCCAACCTGTGGAGCATAACCACTTACTATGTTTAGCATCAGACCTTCTACTTCTACCTTTAGACACATCACCCTATCTGACACTCTCTTCACCTCTACTACATTCTTTGCCAACTCCTCCTTCAGGACCACCCCTACTCCATTTCTCTTTCTATCCACACCATGGTAAAACAGTTTAAACCCTGCTCCAATACTGCGAGCCTTGCTGCCCTTCCACTTGGTC
>JBBPBX010080363.1:0-16186 GCA_038048925.1 Garcialebias charrua | reverse complement strand
AACCACTCACTGATCTATGTCTTGAAACAGTCAGACAGATAATAATAATAATAATAATAACTTATTTATAATGCACTTTACATACAGAACAGATCTCAAAGTGCCACAGTGAATGAACATTAAATAAAATCAAGATAAAAATCAACTATAAATGCAACCAAGAGGATAGTGCCTCACAGATGATTGCATCAAAAACTTAAAATTCACAAAATGCAGATAAAATACTCAAATAAAAACTGGGTGCAATAAAAACAAAAGCACAATTAATTAATTAAAAAACTGGATAAAAAGAAAGGTTTTAAGACCTTTTTTAAAACATGTCACGGTCTGTGGGGCCCTCAGATATGAGGGCAGGGCGTTCCACAGCCGAGGGGCAGCGCAGGAGAAAGCCCGGTCTCCCATTGTGCGAGACCGAGACCTGGGAGTGAGAAGAAGATGGGTGTTGGAAGAGCGGAGAGTGCGGGAAGGACAGTGAGGAGTGAGAAGTTCTTTTAAATAAGACACTGGAAGGTGAGCATGATGTCTTGATCAACAGTTCTCCTGACTTGCTGAATGTTTTAACACGTTTCCATGGATCAAGACCTCTAATAAAAGTTTTTTTTTTTGCACAAAACTGAGTGAACCATTAAGCTGTTTCCTTTTACAGCTGGTCTTCAGTTCTCCCATCGACCCACTGGACCTCACAAAAGCAGGATTTCCATTCAGCTCTTTGCAGTCACTATGACTCCTAACCTTCTAAAAAGCATTAAAATGCTGCAAACACCTTTAAGTTGTGTAGAGATTAAAGGTGCACAAAATTTAACTACAGTAAATATAAATGGGAAAACATATTAAACAAAATATAACGTCTGACAAACAAACTGTTTCTAAAGCACATGATTCTAAAGTTAGTTTCTAAAAGTCACCACATTAATTTAGTTACACATCCATCCATCCATCTTCTTCCTCTTATCCGGGGTCGGGTCGCGGGGGTAGCAGCCTAAGTAGGGAGGCCCAGACTTCCCTCTCCCCAGCCACTTGGAGCAGCTCCTCTGGGGGAATCCCAAGGCGTTCCCAGGCCAGCCGAGAAACATAGTCCCTCCAGCGTGTCCTGGGTCTTCCTCTGGGTTAGACCCATTTAAAAACATTTTAAAGTTAATTCTTAGGTTTGGCAGAAACCAAGTAACAACTGTCATCTACTATAACTTTATAACTCCTAATGTTATAAATTGATACTGTTATTGATTTTACTTGTTTTATTACTTGTTTTATTGACATTTAATTCTGTTGCACTTTGTAGCACTTTGAGATTTTCATTAATGAAAAGTGTGTTATAAATTGAATTCATTATTATTATTATTATTATTAATATCTATGTAAATTTAAATTATTGTGAAAACCATTGTAAAAAATGTAAACCATAACTTCATTTTCCATAAACAAATTTAATTCAAACTTTCCTTTTTTTATTTTACAGAATTAGATTAATTTAATTTAATTGTATGAATGTGTGTGTAGTAGAGAGTTATATGAATGTGTGTGTAGTAGAGAGTTGTATGAGTGGAGGAAGGAGTACACAGGTCGACTACATTCTGTGTAGAAGAGGAAACCTGAGGGAGATTGGAGACTGTAAGGTTGTAGCAGGGGAGAGCGTGGCCAGACAGCATCGGATGGTTGTGTGTAGAATGACTGTTGTTGTGAAGAAGAGAAAAAGAGTAAAATCAGAGAAGAAGACCAAATGGTGGAAGATGAAGAAGGAAGAATGTTGTGAGAAATTCAGAGACGAGCTGTTAAAGGCTCTGGGTGGTAAGAAAGAGCTTCCAAGTGACTGGGCTACTACAGCAACAGTAATTAGAGAGACAGGTAGGAAGGTACTTGGTGTGTCATCTGGACAGAGAATGGATGATAAGGAAACCTGGTGGTGGAATAGTGAAGTGCAGGACGCCATTCAAAGAAAGAGATTAGCCAAGAAGAAATATGACAGTGAGAGGACTGAAGAGAGGAGACAGGAATATAAGGAGATGGGACATAGAGCAAAGAGGGAAGTAGCTAAGGCAAAGCAGAGGGCGTACAATGAGTTGTATGGGAAACTGGACACTACAGGTGGGCACCATACCGCTAGGTAGCGCTAAAGCGCTAATCCGCTTACAGAGGACCTAAACTATTTGTCAGCGTTACAGCAGATTGACTAACTTTTATAATTCATAAGCGGATTTGTGCTATTTTTATTTAAAATGCAGTACAGCTAATAACTAATTATCTATCAGTAAAAACGAAAAAACTTATTTACGGGCTCTTACGCTGGCTCTCGTATAGCTGCTTGTTTTGCCTTTTTCCCCCTTGGTGAGGGAGCAGAGGGAGCAGAGGGGAGAACAGATGCGGATCTATCATGTAGGCAAATGATGCCATTGCCTGGGGCTCCCAATCAGCAGGGGCCCCGGCCCCGCCCCGGCCAGTCACCTACATCCCTAACATTGCTCCTGCTTGTTAATGTACATTTAACATAAAAATTATACAGTAGTTACGATGAAAACGATCATTATAAACGCAATACAAAAACTGGTCGATTTCTGTATCCCCCTACTAAAAATGGACTATTCCATCTTGACATCTTCCGGGTCAGGGGTGAACTCGTGCTAACACTGTGGCTAGCTGGTTGCGCTCGGTGTCTTCATAAATCATGGGAGAACCCCACTGTATCAAGCCAAATTAACGCGGCCGGAGGATTGTATTGTGTGTTTTGTGTCAAACACTCGACGGTGAGTCGTTAGTTTTATGTATTTGGGTTCCTTTTATGAAATAGAAATGTGGTGGCGACACGCCCATGTATTTGAGATTTAAAAGTGGTCTTAGTGATTAAAAGATCATTCTCTTTTTGTTAATTTTGTGGCCGAATAGAATATATATACGTAAAGTATTAAATAAATCCTTTGATTTTTGTAATTTCATCCTTTTAGGATCATTTTAGTTACTTTTCATTAAATCTGTTGACTGCCTATAGAAATTTGGAATTGGTTTAATTTATTTTGGGTTGCGCAAGAAAAAAGAAATTACTATTTGTTTTTTGAAACAATATTGAAGTAAATTAAGCTTAATTGACTCTTATATGAATTAAACTTGGATACAACTTGGAAGTGCACTTTAAAACTTGATCTGTAACTTTAATTTGATCTGTACTGTTGATGTGGTCTTTGAATTGAAGTTATAATAATAATAATAATAATAATAATAATAATAATAATAATAATAATAATAATAATAATAATAATAATAATAATAATAATAATAATAATAATAAACTTTATTTGTATAGCACCTTCCTACAATGCCTTGCATTGACCAAGGTGCTTAACAGGACATTTGAATGATTCTTGAAAAATACCTGCTGGAATTATTTTATTTGTTTTTGTGAATGTTTAACTATGTGAATGTTTAACTATTTTTGATAACAGTTTAGTCCTGTGTATATAGTAATGCTAATTTTTGTTTTGTTTATGACCTTGTTTAGGTCAGGGTTTTTTTCACCCCCTGTTCCCACCCAGGATGGCAAGCTACCGGATCACCGCAGCTGTGCGGTAGGACTTAAATTGCACCAAACTATTTGTTTTTTTCTGGACATATTACCCTGGATCATGAACTACAAACTACCAGATTATTGATTGATGGACCTTTAATCATCCGGGATTCAAGAACTGATTTAAAATAGAAAAAAAAGAACTCTTGGGTGTAATCAGGGTCTGTTTTGTTGTGTGTATTTTGTCTATCGGTTATACTCAAAGAAAATGATTATTATTACAAACAATATTATTATCAGAGTCAGAGTCAGAGAGTCTTTATTGTCATTTGCACCGCATGTAGTACATGTGATGAGATGAGATTATGTACACGGGGTCCCAGTTACATCCAACAACAAAATGTAAGAGAAAAACAGTAATAACATCTAGGATATGGACCGCTATTGGCAGTGTAGTGCAAATATTGCATAACTTGCTGGCTACCAATTGTTGAATTTAAATAGCGGTTTAGAATTTAGCTTCCCCTAATTTTCATAAGACATTAGTGATTTTTAAATTGCGGACCTAAATAAATTAATTAGTGCTTTAGAAATAGCGGAACTAATTTTTGGATTAGCGCTACCCAGCACTGCTGGACACTAAAGCTCACTAAAACTCAGGACAGTATTACACTTTTATTATTTCATTTTATGCTTATGTTCATTAAATGTTTAGTGTTTTAGTGTTGGTGTAAATTTTCATACTTTTATACTACTATGCAAAAACTCAGGACAGTGTTACACTTTTACTATTTTATGCTTATGTTTATTAAATGTTTCAGTGTTTTAGTGTTTAAATGGTTACTGTTGCACCGAGGGACTGAGAGAAACGCAATTTCAATCCTGTGTATGTACTGTACATATTGCAGTTCTGACAATAAAGTTGACTTTGACTTTTGACTTTGACTAAAGAGGGCGAGAAGGACTTGTACCAATTGGCAAGACAGAGGGATCAGGCTGGAAAGGAGGTGCAGCAGGTTAGGCTAATTAAATATGGGAATGGAAATGTTCTAATAAGTGAGGAGAGTCTGATGGGAAGATGGATTTCATTAGCTGCTAATGAATGAAGAGAATGAAAGAGAAAGAAGAGTGGAAGTCATAGAAACTGTGGACCAGGAAGTGGGAAAGATTAGTGAGGGTGAAGTCCAGAAAGCTCTGAAAAGAATGAAGAAGGGGAAGGCAGTAGGACCTGATGACATACCAGTGGAGGTTTGGAAATGTCTTGGAGAGATGGCAGTGAGGTTTTTGACTCAAATATTTAATGGAATATTTGAGGGTGAGAAAATGCCTGAAGAATGGAGAAGAAGTGTGCTGGTTCCCATTTTTAAGAACAAGGGTGATGTACAGAGTTGTAGCAACTACAGGGGAATTAAGTTGATGAGCCACACGATGAAGATCTGGGAGAGAGTTGTGGAAGGAAGACTTAGACAAGATGTGACTATCTGTGAGCAGCAGTATGGTTTCATGCCAAGAAAGAGCACCACAGATGCATCTTTGCTTTGAGGATGTTGATAGAGAAGTACAGAGAGGGTCAGAAAGAACTCCATTGTGTGTTTGTGGATTTAGAAAAAGCATATGACAGGGTGCCAAGAGAAGAGGTGTGGTATTGCATGAGGAAATCTGGAGTGGCAGAAAAGTATGTTAGACTGGTACAGGACATGTATGAGGACAGCAGGACATGTATGAGGACAGCAGGACATGTATGAGGACAGCAGGACATGTATGAGGACAGCAGGACATGTATGAGGACAGCAGGACATGTATGAGGACAGCAGGACATGTATGAGGACAGCAGGACATGTATGAGGACAGCAGGACATGTATGAGGACAGCAGGACATGTATGAGGACAGCAGGACAGTGGTGAGATGTGCTGTAGGAGTGACAGATAGCTTCAAGGTGGAGGTGGGAGTGCATCAAGGATCGGCTCTGAGCCCCTTCTTGTTTGCTCTGGTGATGGACCGACTAACAGATGAGGTCAGGCAGGAATCCCCATGGACTATGATGTTTGCAGATGACATTGTGATCTGTGGTGAGAACAGGGAACAGGTGGAAGAGAACTTGGAGAGGTGGAGGTATGCACTTGAAAGAAGAGGAATGAAAGTCAGCCGTAGTAAGACAGAGTACATGTGTGTGAATGAGAGGGAGGAGGTGGAACAGTGAGGCTACAAGGGTCAGAGGTCACAAAGGTGCAGGACTTCAAGTACTTGGGGTCCACTGTCCAGGAAAATGGGGAATGTGGTAAAGAGGTGAAGAAGAGAGTCCAGGCAGGATGGAGTGGATGGAGAAAAGTTTCAGGAGTGATTTGTGACAAAAAGGTGTCAGCAAAGGTCAAAGGAAAAGTTTACAAGACAGTGGTGAGACCAGCTATGTTGTATGGTCTGGAGACAGAGACATGGACAAAAAGACAGGAGACAGAGACATGGACAAAAAGACAGGAGACAGAGACATGGACAAAAAGACAGGAGACAGAACTGGAAGTGTCAGAAATGAAGATGCTGAGGTTCTCCTTAGGAGTGACAAGGATGGATAAGATCAGGAATGAGATCATCAGAGGTACAGCACATGTTGAACAACTGGGAGATAAAGTTAGGGAGGACACACTGAGATGGTTTGGACATGTCCAGAGGAGGGACAGTGGTTTGGACATGTCCAGAGGAGGGACAGTGGTTTGGACATGTCCAGAGGAGGGACAGTGGTTTGGACATGTCCAGAGGAGGGACAGTGGGTATATTGGTAGAAGGATGTTAGAAATGCAGCTGCAGGAAAAAGACAAAGAGGAGATATATGGATGCAGTTAGAGAGGACATGGAGGTAGTTGGAGTGAGGACAGAGGATGCAGAGGACAGAGTGAGGTGGAGGAGGATGACTCGCTGTGGAGACCCCTGAAAAGGGAAAAGCCGAAAGAAGAAGAAGAAGAAGTAGAGAGTTGTATGAATGTGTGTGTAGTAGAGAGTTGTATAAATGTGTGTGTAGTAGAGAGTTGTATGAATGTGTGTGTAGTAGAGAGTTGTATGAATGTGTGTGTAGTAGAGAGTTGTATGAATGTGTGTGTAGTAGAGAGTTGTATGAATGTGTGTGTAGTAGAGAGTTGTATGAATGTGTGTGTAGTAGAGAGTTGTATGAATGTGTGTGTAGTAGAGAGTTGTATGAATGTGTGTGTAGTAGAGAGTTGTATGAATGTGTGTGTAGTAGAGAGTTGTATGAATGTGTGTGTAGTAGAGAGTTGTATGAATGTGTGTGTAGTAGAGAGTTGTATGAATGTGTGTGTAGTAGAGAGTTGTATGAATGTGTGTGTAGTAGAGAGTTGTATGAATGTGTGTGTAGTAGAGAGTTGTATGAATGTGTGTGTAGTAGAGAGTTGTATGAATGTGTGTGTAGTAGAGAGTTGTATGAATGTGTGTGTAGTAGAGAGTTGTATGAATGTGTGTGTAGTAGAGAGTTGTATGAATGTGTGTGTAGTAGAGAGTTGTATGAATGTGTGTGTAGTAGAGAGTTGTATGAATGTGTGTGTAGTAGAGAGTTGTATGAATGTGTGTGTAGTAGAGAGTTGTATGAATGTGTGTGTAGTAGAGAGTTGTATGAATGTGTGTGTAGTAGAGAGTTGTATGAATGTGTGTGTAGTAGAGAGTTGTATGAATGTGTGTGTAGTAGAGAGTTGTATGAATGTGTGTGTAGTAGAGAGTTGTATGAATGTGTGTGTAGTAGAGAGTTGTATGAATGTGTGTGTAGTAGAGAGTTGTATAAATGTGTGTGTAGTAGAGAGTTGTATGAATGTGTGTGTGGAGGTAAATGGAGACAGATAGTGTTGTAAAGAGCTGTGAGTATCTTAATTAGATAGAAAGGAGCTGTATGTTGAGACTTTTACCATTTATCAGTTTAATGTTGACCAATCAGGACAATGATGATGATGATGATGGTGATGATGATGGTGGAGGAGAGTCTAGTGAAGTATTTGTGTTTTTATTTTTTTAAATAGAGAAAATGACAGTTTTTCAAAAAGCTTGTTTCACTGTCTAAACAGAAACACTTGAAAATAAAACTACATTTTGTTTCTGGGATAGAAGCAGCTTCGTGTTGTGAGTGAAAGAATCGGAGGAGGGAAGATTAGACAGTAAAATCATGCAAATGATGCGTTTTGCTTTTTTCCTGTGAGAAAAGAAGCAGCGAGGAGTTGGAGAGTGGGTGGAATGAGAGAACCATTTCTTCTAAACGTTCTCCTGAGAGGCAGTGACAAACAAATGAAAGAGAAAGGAGTGACATTTCATTTGATGGACAGGTGGATCTCAGAGGAGCGAAGAATAAAAACTCGCAGGTTTATCCACGATTGGCACAAAATAAGGAACGCTTTCATCCGCCCCATCAAACTGCGGCACAACAAACGAGTCTTCTAAAATGTAAATGAGCCGTTGCTTTGCTAAGACTCACATCTGCTGCTGCACGAGAGAACGGCGACATCCTCCGGCATTCATTTCAACAAACGACGGCTCTCTGTGAGGACGTGGAGAAGTTCAACCCCTGCTGGAGGAAACATCACCTTCTCACTTCCTGCTGCGCTGCAGCTGTGGACACTGAAGTTCATCACTAAAGTCTTGAAACACCAGGACAGAGTCTGAACACTCGACAAATGATTCCCCGAGCAGCAAATAAAACAAACAGCATGTCCTGCAGAGCACTGCTTCAAACCAACAGGTAGGGAAGACATTTATTTTATTTTTAAATCAGTTACCGTATATTCCACCGTACATGTCGCACCACACTATATGATGCATCAGTCCAAATATGTCTAACGAAGTGGAAAAATCCATAAATATGTTGCTTCACCGTATAAGTCGCATCTATTATGCGTCACTACTGACAACTCGGAAATGTGGGCCGGTGTTGTCCCAAAAATCAATTGGCTGCCAAACGGCGGCCACGGGAGCGTGCACGGGAGGACTTTAGCAAGAATTTAACCAGATTAATACTTAAAAACAATTATTTGTTTGCTCTAAATTATAGTAAATGTGTGTCTCAGTTGAAATTTTCCTTAATAAATGCACTTTGACAGTAAAACCAGCTGCATTTTCAAAAGTTGATACACGGAAACAGGAACGAGCAGAGGGACGACTCGTTGTCCATTTCTTCTAAATTTAACAGGATAAGCACCTGAAAACAATTATTTGTTTGATCGACTTTATAGCAAAGTGTCTCAGTTGAACTTTTACTTAATAAATGCACAAAATGCACTTCAATTGTCAAATTAGCTGCATTTCATCAGGGCGTCGCAGCAAAATGAAGCTGATTTGACCCATTGATCCTATAGAAAGTACACTTGGATTATAGAAAGTTCACCTGGATTATAGAAAGTACACCTGGATTATAGAAAGTACACCTGGGCTGTATAAAGTACACCTGGGCTATAGAAAGTACACTTGGACTATAGAAAGTACACCTGGGTTATAGAAAGTACACCAGGATTATAAAAAGTGCACCTGGACTATAGAAAGTACACCTGGACTATAGAAAGTACACCTGGATTATAGAAAGTACACCTGGATTATAGAAAGTACACCTGGACTATAGAAAGTACACCTGGATTATAGAAAGTACACCTGGACCTGTCATTCTGTGTCTGTTTCTTCCTGTCCTCTCAAACCCAGCCGGTCGAAGCAGATGGCTTCTCGTCCTGAGCCTGGTTCTGCTGGAGTTGTCTTCCTGTTAAAGGGAGTTTTTCCATTCCACTGTGTCCTTTGTGCTTGCTCAGGATGGGACACTGTGCTGAATTGAAGACAACACAATCTGCTGCTTCTTTAGATAGAGAACTTTTACTAATTGTCTTTTATAATGTGTGTGTGAATGTTCATGTTCAGTGCCCTGAGATGACGTGTGTTGGGACTTGGAGCTTTAGAAATAAACTGAACTGAATCGCTTAGAAAAGAAAGTCTGAAGTTGTCTTCATTGTACGTTCCCATACAATGGCAAAACTGGTTCTCTGCATTTAACCCATCTTACCTGAGATACACAAACGTGGAGCAGTTGACAACTATAGGATTTATGAAAAAGTAAAATCTTAATCCCAGTCTTCAAACTGGACAATGTGTCAGCCTCATGGACAGAAACTGGAAGTTGGTTCCACAAGAGAGGAGCCTGACAACTGAAAGATCTTCCTCCATTCTGCTGCTGGAAACTCTAGGAACCACAAGTAAACCTGCAGTCTGAGAGTGAAGTGCTCTGTTAGGAAAATATGGAACAATAAGATCTGTAATATAAGATGGAGCTAGGTTGTTGAGGGCTTTGTAGGTTAGAAGTAAGATTTTGAATTCTATTCTGGATTTGACAGGGAGCCAATGGAGAGAAGCTAAAACTGGAGAGATGTGACACACACACACACACACACACACACACACACACACACAGCAGCAGCACAAATGCACAATTTTCCACTTTGTGATCTACACAAATCTGACATTGATTGGACTGAGTGTGATCCAATCAAACATAGAACTCTAAAATGACCAGATGTAAAGCACGTGCACACGTATGCATGCACACACACACACACACACACACACACACACACACACACACACACACGTAAAAGCAGCAGAACTCTAAATGCATCCACTCACAGTTGACCAGTCATGCAAGGATGGACACACTCACACCCACTTGCACATTGTCTTTCTCCATTTGAGTGCATTGTGGGAAATTTGCCTTCTGGAAGAGGACATGACATCATCGTGAGCCAACTCACCGGGCCTCAACTCCAAACGGAGTTATCACGGTAGCAACGGTTGTGGTGGTGGAAAATCACAAACGAGCCTCACAGGAAGTTGGTGTTGCGGAAAATTCAAAAGCCGAGTTTAAACTGTGAATGAACTGAATGTGTGTGCGTGCGTGCGTGTGTGTGTGTGTGTGTGTGTGCGTGTGTGTGTGTGCATGTGTGCATGTGTGCGTGTGTGTGCGTGCGTGCGTGTGTGTGTGTGTGTGTGCGTGTGTGTGTGTGTGTGTGTGCGTGTGAGTGTGTGTGTGTGCGTGGTGTGTGTTATAATTAACTGACAAAAAGGGCTCAAATCAAATATGTGAGTCCATTATACCAGTTTTCTTTTCCGATCATTTATTTAATTTTGTCCACATCTGCCTTCATCAGACAGACGTCTGTGTGACATCAACATATGTGGGCGGGGCTTAAAGCTTCAACCTGTGTACCGTAGGATAACTGAGATAATCTGCCAATAACCTTAAAAAGTCCTAAAATCTGTTGATAATATTGGATTTTCTGCTCTTTATGATTAATAACTGGTCTGAGCCTGCAGAGAAATAGAATGGTAGAAATACATAATACAGTCCAGCAGGTACCTGGTACCTACCTGGTACATACGTTTTGGTACATATGGGGTACGTACCTGTTACTTACGTTTGAAGTGACAATGCTTACTGATTAAATAGCAAATGTCAGGTATCAGATACAAACATATACAACACAAAGAAGGCATACTAGATTTGTTATAGATACTAAGTACCTACCTGTTAAGTACCAGATACATACATGGTATTTACTTGGTATGTACCTGATAGATACCTGGTGTCAACAGGAAATTGGCTGTATTAAGAAGTAACTTTGTACATAAATGATACACACCTGGTATGTAACCAGAGTAGCAGATATGTACTGTACCTGGTAATTAAATGGTAATAAGTTACTTCATAATACAGCCCAGTCCTCATAAGTACCGGGTGTGTACCCCTGTAAATATAGTAGATTCTCCAGTTGGTTGGTACCTGATACCTGCAGGGACTGAGCTGTAATATAAGCTGACAACCTGTTACTATCAGACACCTAGCCATTACGTACACCAGGTACCAACCTGACAGAGACAAGGTTTATCTTTTTATTTCTAACAAATCATTTAGATTCCTGTTAGTTCTGTTGGTTTAAAGGTTGTCAGAAGTTCTGGCAGTCGTGATGATGGTACCAAACATGTTGCGTTTTATTGTGAAATGTTGACCAAAATTTCAAAGAGACACATGCTAGTTGAACCTCCAAACCAACCGTGGTAACTCAAACACAAGCAAACTTGTTTCCAGTTTGTCTGAAAGTCCATGCTAATCTCTCATGTTCTTGCATGAGGCTAACTGAACTCCTAAAATATATTTTCCTCTGATGAATTCAGACTCACCCCGTTGGCTCTGCTCGTGGCCTGGTAATAGATGCTGTAGCTCTTGGCAGGCGACAGCGGGGGGTTCCAGAACCCCCCGTAGCTCTTGTTGTCCCCCACCATGAAGGGCTGGACCACCGTGAGGCTGGACGGCGGCAGCTCGGCGGCGATGTAGTACGGCGAGCTCAAGATGGAAGCGTTACGGAAGCTGATCGGGGCAGAAAAACACTCCAGGGACTCGGAGGCGGCGCGGCGAGTTTTCGACTTGCGCTCCTCCTTCACAACGAGCTGGTAGGAGCTGTAAAAGATGTTTCTGTTTCAGTTTTTAAGTTCTGAATTCAACTAATCACTTTTCTTCCACTGACAAAAACACATGGGGCCTTGATCACAACGTTGGCTACTGTGTTAGTAAAATATTTTCCATTAAGGGTCTAGGTTATGTGTCATCAAAACGGGTTATTCACTCAACTCACGGTCATGTGCTCATTCAGTTTGCACTACTTCTTATATTTATACTAATGTTTGTATTACATTACTGCCTATAGTCATAATACTGTTTACATTCACTGTTTACATTTATTAATACTGTTTTCATTTACACTACTTTTTATACCTACACTACCGCTGATATATATATATATATTCTTTTTATTAGCCTTATTTCAGATGCCACTTTACCTCTATACCAATATCAACTACCTCATACATATACTGTGTACATAAACTTCATATGCTGCTTTGTCACTCTATTACAAATGTCAATGCCAGAACTTTCATTTTATTTTATAGATATACTTTTTATACTTTTATACTACTATGCAAAAAACTCAGGACAGTATTACACTTTTATTATTTCATTTTATGCTTATGTTTATTAAATGTTTTAGTGTTTAAATGGTTATTGTTGCACCGAAGGGACTGAGAGAAATGCAATTTCAATCCTGTGTATGTCCTGTACATATTGACATTTTGACAATAAAGTTGACTTTGACTTAGACTTTTTTGACTTTGAGGTTATCAAAGAACAATCAAAGAAAAAATGTATTTAGGTGAAGTTTTTCTCCTGACCAACAGAGCTTTTTGAATTTTTTATAACGACGTGGCACGATGAGAGCACCGTGCACTGATTTAGTATGAAAGTTAGATTCAAAGTAAGTTTTGATCTTTAATGGCAGAAAAAACAATGTTTTCACGTGTGTGCTTGAACAGGTGAGCATGCACACTGTGTGCACGTGCAGAGGTGTGTTTATACATTTAAATGTGTTGCGTGTGCGTGTGTGTGTGTGTTTCCATTGTGCTCTGAGAGCCTTCATGAATGGTTGAGGGCTCCTTCAGCAGTCGGGACAAACGCAGCAGCTCTTCTGCAATTACCTCCACGCCAAGAACTCACTTCACAATTATATGCAATTAGGAAAATGTATGTTTCTGTGAAGGGGGCCGCAACCAATTATCCCCAGCTCCCGTTTGGCAGCTTTCAGAAAGAAATAATTGCCGATGACCGAAGATGAGTCTGCGGCGCTCTCACTGTGTCACTTTCTCTGCCGTTTTTTGCCTTTCTGGCAGAATATCCATTTCAAATGAATGGCTTTCAGAGGCCGAACAAGAAGGAAGCAGCAGCCAAACGCAAGGAGAGAAGAGGAAACAGTGTGTGTGTGCAAACACACATGGGCCCGTATGGTTATCTGTTGGATATTTCAGATGTTTGCATTTTTACAGAGTTGAACATCATGAATATTAATCCAAATAAATGAAGGAACATGTAGGAAAATAGAAACTTCATGGAAACAAGCGTTGTTTTAGTTTTTGTCCGTGCATTAGGAGCACGCTCCTCAAACGAGAGATGTTCACACTGTTCCAGTGTTAAATCTACAGTACACATATTTGTGTGCACAATCATAACATATGCCATGTTAGAGTTAGTCATTTATTGTTGTGCATATTGTCATGTGATCACGTGCACAATGTGCCAGAGCTCAGAGCATGTCGTGAGGGTGATGCTCAACTACTACCAGACCAAACTGTAGCCCGATATCTATAAAACACTCACGTTTGTTAAACTTACAGCTAAAGAGATATCTTCCATTTTGTATTCAGCCAATTCAGTTGTGTTGAATCAGACTGTTTCCAAAGATTAATCAGAGATTTATGTCAAATATTACATTCTGCTTTTTAAAAATATCTGTTAAATTTACTGAGAAGTATTCTGTGTCCTGGATGTTTGGGTGAAATCTGTCCAGGAGAAATTATGCTAACAGATAAACACAGACACATTAAGAAGCTTATCTTGGTTTGATTAACATAATTCACGTTTGATTATGTTTAATCATAAAATATGGCAATGCATTTAAAGTCTGACTGACCCGTGTTACACAAACACGTTTCCCTCAGTCCAAATTTAATTCTTGATGTTTTTACCCAAAAGTATGGAGAAGATTTATCCCGTATGCAAATTAAAAGACCAAGATCTGATGGTAAAAGTGAAAATGTAAATACAAATAAGAGAAACTGAACAAACATAAGCTGAGAGTCTGAGCTCACTTTGATTTATTTCACTCAGCTGACTTTAATGAACAAAACTGTTGTCATGAAAGCAAAATCTGATTACAAGTATTTATAAAAATAAATTAAATGCATTTAAATAAAAGTATTTTACTACAACGTTCCTCCTGTTTCTCTGTAAACTACAATCTAAAGTGACAGAAACCGCTGCACCTAAAGAGAACTCTGTCAGTTTTACGTACGCTGAGCTAAATGTCTGACGTAGCTGAGACTCACAGTTTGCACGTCAGAACAAAAGACCAAAGTTCCTGGAGAAACTTTGACGGGGACTGCCAGGCTGCTGTCCATTTAAATTGTTGACTTGACAGTACTTTGTGTTGGGGTTCACTCTCAGCTACCACCAAACCAAGTCTCAGGTCAATATGGCAAAACATCAATGAGTTATGGTGTTTGTTCTTTTAAGCTATGGAAGCCATCTTGGATTTTTGATTCAATTTCAGTATGTGATAGAGAACATTCTCAGCTATCACCTCACCAAATTTCAGCCTAATATCTCTAAAAATGGCTGCTTTATAGTATTTTTGCTTTTTAGCTCAAGCAGCCATCTTGGATTTTTGATTTGCAGTCAGAGTTTATTAGGGATATTTCACAGCTACCATTTCACCCATTTTAGTTGAATAGGTCTAAAAAAACTGAGTTATTGTATTTGTTCCCTTTAAGCTAAGGTGGCCATCTTGTATTTTTTTATTTGGGTTCCTTCCGTATGTGATGTGGAACATTTTCGGCAGCTCCCAATTAATTAAAATGTTTGACCAAAAGGCTATAAGGTGATGAAAGTCTGGTTTGGTTTGACTACAAATGCTTTTATTGTGTATTAAGATAAGATAAGAAAATATAAGATAAGAACTTTATTTTAACTGCTGTTTAGTTTTTTGGATCTAAGGTTATTTAAAGTGTGTTGTAAATAAAGCTGCTTTGGTAAGAAAAGTCTTAACTCTGGCATGGACGAGGATGGGAGGTTTGCATCCTATCAAGGATCTGCAGGGCTCTAATGTGGCTACTATTTGTTCAGGTCGGTAACTTTGTATCTGTGTGGGATGTTTCCTGAGCCAGTTATTTCCACTGAAATCACATTTTAATAGATTTGTCCTGAACTGGTAAATTAAAGTCTGATAACGTCCAACGTTTGGCTCCATCACGTCCTCGCAGAGTTACGTCTCCATAAAGCAGCAGCTGAAAGCTACAGGCTAAAGATGGGATGTTTCACTGGCATATTTAGTTTTAAACTAATGGTCTCATTCGCTGGGTTCTTTTGCATACAAATTGGACTTCTATGTGTGAGTGACTTTAATGGCTGTAAAAGAGCCCCTCGAGGAAGACAAGAGGAGGGAGAATGGAAGGAGAGGAGGGAAAAGGAGGGTGAAGGAGGAGGAAAGAGAGCCAGTAATAAAGACAGGGATTCAACAAGGAAAAGGATTAGTAGAGGTAAAAATAAAAACCTATAGGGGAAAAGGCACCTAGACAGACAAAGATGTCACCTGATTGGTGCTCCACGAGACTGGGCTGGTTTCAGCAGGATGGTGATGGTTGTCTCCGTCTCGTTGAGCGGAGTTTCTGATTCGTACTCAGGCATCATCGGAGCTGAAAGGAGTGGTTCAACACGTCAAAATCTGAGCAAAAATGTAAGGAATTCACTTGTGTGACACTTGAAAAACATTATATCCAGGGAGCAGATCATATTTCACTTCACCAATTGCTCTTGTCAAGGGCGGACGGTTTCCCTCTCCTCTCTCCTCTGCTTTGCTCTGTCCCGTCTGTGAAACAGCTTCAGAGCTTCTCTCTACTTATCTTCCAATCCGCAAATGTTTGCTATGGATCTGGTCAGTTGGTCTCAACGCAATTGATAAAATGTTCTCGACGAGAAGACAAGCTTCAGGCGAGCCGACTTTTCTCAACAAATGGTAAAATGGTAAATGGAGCTTATTTATATAGCGCTTTCCAGCCCCCTATGAGGG
>JBBPBX010080362.1:0-16186 GCA_038048925.1 Garcialebias charrua | reverse complement strand
CTGTCCAGTCTGCCTGGGTATATTTCATGCAAGACAAGCTCTGGACGCGCCCGACCCTTGCCCACACTGCAGCCAGATGCTAGACGCGGTGCTGCGGTAGCACGTGGACCTCGTGGCCAAGGCCATGGGAAGCTCAGCTGGTCCACTGGACCCGGACACCACTGAGCCCCTCACTCCGACACCAGAGCTCGAACACATGGCTCTACACGACAGCACGCGCATCGAATGGGGCGACAGCCCTGACCCGCTTGCTCCCATGGTGGACCTAAAGCCCGAGATACACTCATGCGTCCTCAGGTATGCCACTCTACGCGCGCATTTTGTGCGAATGTGTTTTGCTGATATGCTTCAGCATATGTCAGAAACTATACGCTCGCGTTCTCCTTGTTGTAATATGAGCAGCTGCACACGGAGGGGACTCAACTGAGCTCGCTGATTGGTTACTTGCTGACACGCCTACTGAAATGATTGACAGCCAGCTCATGTAGCGCCTTGAAGACCGCGGCGGTGTTCATGCGGTGTTTCTACTATATATGTTGTAAAAAGTTCTCTCAGAAATAAAAATAATAACAGGGAGTGCTTTTCCTGCAGCACACAGCCCACCAGGGATATTTAAAACATCGCCGCACCCAGGTAGGACCTGAATTCATTCATTTCAATCATCGAGTGAACGGAGGAAGAAGCGGTTACTTGACTTTAGGCAAAAAAACAAAAGAAAAGGCCCGATCAGCGATAAAGAAGGGGAATTTATTTAATTTGTGTAACATACAAAACAGTCCGGCGCCGGGGAAGTTTATGTTCAGACACCGCGCATCGCGTATGCGTAGTAAAAAAAAACTTTTGCGCATACGTGCCCTGAGGGGCTACGCGGGGCTACGCTTTTGCCACAGTGTACGTACGCTGCGTATGGGCGTATCGTGAGGACGCTCGAGTGTATCTCGGGCTTAACAGTCGAATTCGACACCAGGGGCATGATGAATGAAGACGAGATCTCCATCTCAGCCTTGGGCAAATTTTCAGCGGAGGAACCAGAACTAGAAATCGAGGATCCGGGAGAGGACCTCTCCAGGACCCCGATACCTGCGCTCCCTGAAACGGACTTCTCCATCCCGGCCCTGTTCGACCTGTGCCACAGAGCGGCGGACGCGTTGAACATCCCCTGGCCGGAGCCCCCACCTCGCCAACAGGTCACGAGGCTGGCGGGGAACTATTTTTATTCAAAACAACAGGCTGCAACAAGGCAAAGGATGCCCGTGTTCCCAGACTTCCTCACGGAACTGACCCGCACCTGGCCTCAGCCACGAGCGCCCATGCTTCTCCCCCTCTCACAATTCCTCGACGTGGAGGGCATGGATCAGGTGGGAATAGCTAATGCACCTCAGATTGAGGACACGCTAGCGTCCCACCTAGCTCCCAGATCGTCAGGAACAAAGCCGACTCTCCCCAGCAAAGCTTGCAGAGCCTCAGCGTCGCTTCTCGAGAAGTGCTACAGAGCTCAAGGACTCGTGGCACGCGCGATGAACGCGTCAGCGATGATGCAGGCTTACCTCGCAGAAAAACTCCAACAACTGCAGGAAACCTCGGATAAGCAAGCTGCTGCCGAACTACTGGACGAAGCCCGCAGAGCTACAGACTTTGTATGATGGGTACAGCTGCTGTGGCTCAGGGCAGAGGTATGGCGGAAGTGGTCATCGCGCTCCGCCACCTGTGGATGACGCTGACGGATTTACCAGAGGGACAAAAGGTGCCTTTTCTCCACCACTCGATAGAAGCGGAGGGACTTTTTGGCCAGACTTTGGAGCGAATCCAAACCAAGCTGGACCAAAGGCGACAGGCAGGCTGAAGCTCTCAAGGTGGGCATCCCTCGTCGGAGTTTTGCCCCCCTCCCCCTCCAGAGAGCCTGCTGGAAGCAGACCTGCACAGCTGCGGCACCGCTCGACGACGCGTGCGCCACCACAGAAGCGGACAATATACGAGGAGGAGCCTCGGCAGAGACCCCCGCCGAAACAATCTTGCTCAGAGCACTTATGGACTAAAAACAGGTTTGTCCCACGCCAAGCGAGCAGGCACAGGGCCTCCTCGGCAAACCGGGACACTCATCAAAAATGTGCCTGATGACTCAGGTTCACGTTTACATTTTAGACGACCTCCTGCCCACGTGGTAACAGGAGTGTTCGCACCTTGTTCAGACTTTATTTGTAGCAAAGTACAAATGGCTGATAATCATGTTACATGCACAAACCATGTTCTTCCTGCTGTGAGTGACATCAAATCATGTATGTCGTTGCACGTAAGCACGAATAAAACTCATAAAACAGCACATCCCTGTTTTATTGAAAAAAAACACACCAACACAAATAAAGTCAACAGTACGGGCCTCTGGCCTGTCGGCCGTCATAAAGGGGGGGGGCACATCCCCCTCCCTCACGGCTCATGGGGTGCCAGCCTATTCAATAAGCCCCAGCAGGGTGCCTTTGAACCTGTCTCCAAAAGACAGACCCAGAGGTGTCTGTGAACAGACCCTACACCTCTCGCTAAGACAGGTGGGAAAGGGCACGTGTCCCAGCCCCCGCTCCATTAGGAGCAAGGGGCCGGCTAATACACTAGCCAGACGACCACGTGACACGTTCACACCATAGGAGAGCACGTCGGACGCCCCAAAGCAGACACATTTTTCACACCCTCTGAGAAGCGGCTGTGATCACGCTACTGTGCGTGTAAAAGGATCAGAGTTGAACCAGAACTTTCCTCCTGATTTTGAAGGGAAACTGGGCTCCTTATCAACAAATTATCTTGAGTCTGCCGGCCACAAAGGATCATCCCCACGTTCACACATTGCTGCTGCTCCTTTATTATTCATGAAGGACACACAAGGCTTGAGTAGTGGAAGTGCAGCACGTGATTTTCCTCACAAAGCTGCATCAACCTTGTCCCCACACAGTATCCCACCTGGGGGGACAACAATTGGAATCAGGAGGTCTGCTCGTTTACAGAAGCAGCAGCCCCTCGACCCAACAGAAAGACCTGTTTTGGAGGGAAACTGTAGTTTTCCTGTCCCACCTCATTCTAATAAAATTAATAGACTCCATCTGTCTTCGAGGAGACTCGATCAAGGACGTCTTTTAACACATCAACGTGGAGGCCCACTCCCCAACCTGGTGGACCCTCAAAGTCTCACATAGGAAGTCACAGCCCAGCTGTTTAGGCCAGGATCTGGAATTAATTCCAGCCTGTTGGCTGAAAAAGACAGACTGATGGTGTCGGGTTTGCCTGAGAACGTGGTGACAACTATACAAAATGCCCGTGCCGGGTCAACACAGTCCCTATACGCACAAAAGTGGCGCATCTTCGAAGCCTGGTTCTCAGAAAGAAATATAATTTCTTATGCTTGCGGCCTGGCTCAACTTTTAACTTTCCTTCAGGATTTACTGGAAAAGGGTCGTTCTTATTCAACGATTAAAGTGTTCCTTGCAGCTATCTCTGCCTGTCACGAGGGCTGGGGACACAGGACTCCTGGAGCACACCCAATCATAATGAAATATATGAAAGGTGTGCTTCGAACCAGGCCACCCAGCAGGACCTTGACCCCTGGTTGGGATCTTGGTCTGGTCTTGGGGGCTCTTTGCGACCCACCATTCGAGCCTTTCAGCGCGATTAAGATAGATCTTCCATCTTACAAAACTGCTCTTCTCCTGGCTCTTTGCTCGGCGAAACGCATGGGTGACCTCCATGCATTATCTGTACACCCAATGTGTACCAGATTCGCCCCTGACGGGTCAAAGGTCACACTAAGGCCTAATCCCGCATATACTCCCAAGGTCCTGACCCTGAACCATAGGAGTCTGGACTTTGATCTCTCCTCCTTTCCACCTGCCCCTGTCCTCACTCAGGAACAGGAAAGGCTACAGGCTCTCTGCCCAGTGAGGGCTTTACGCACCTACATGCAGAGAACAGCCGAATGGAGGAAAACAACCCAACTGTTCGTCTGCTTTGCCGCACCTGCTACAGGAAAGGCCCTATCAAGACAGCGCCTCTCACATTGGGTGACGGAGGCCATTAAGAGGGCATACGGTAGCAAAGGTCAACAAGTGCCCCCTGGAGTCCATGCTCACTCAACCAGGGGCTTGGCCACTTCCTGGTCATTGTTCAAGGGCGTGTCAGTTGCAGACATTTGTGCTGCTGCGAACTGGAGCTCTTTAAACACTTTTGCAAAGTACTACAGTTTGGATGTTACTGCGTGTGATGTCACTCAGGCTGTTCTTTCTAATACACAATAGAAAGTAGCTTTGAGATGCCTTCTGGTCAAGGGCAGACGTTCACACTAACAGGCATTTTACTGAGCATTTCAAGGGCGTGAATGAATTACGTTCCCATAGCAAGTATGTTGCACCGAGAGACCGAACTGAAAGGGAACTGAAAGTTATGCACCATAACTCATGTTCCCTGAAGGAAGGGAACGAGGTGCAACATAGCTGGCCCTTTTCAATGCTGAAAGCTCGGTGAAGTGCAATTTCTGAGGAAGATGGAGGGGCGTCAGTCGCCTAAGTACCTAAAGGGCGGTACCTCTGGCGCGGGGTGACGCCCCCTGCCGTAAAAGGCGTGAATGTATTCCTTCAGGTAATCGCGCGGGGGCGCAATTCCCATAGCAAGTATGTTGCACCTCGTTCCCTTCCTTCAGGGAACATGAGTTATGGTGCATAACTTTCAGTTTCTACATGTTTATGTTACATGTGATGACCAACGGACAGCAAGTCCGAAAAGATGGATTTGATTCAGTGAAAAAACATTAGTTGCAGTCTAGCTCTTTGGATGTCATAACACACTTTGACTAGGATTATTATGGTTTATTTAGCTGTATGTATGTTCAACATACCAGTGCTTTTTAAAGTTCTTGTAAAGTGAAAAAAACGGTTTTAAATTTAGTCTGAGCTAAATGTGACCAAAAGAGCAACAATTATTTTTGTGCATTCACTGCACAATAATCCATGTAACCAGATACAGATGGATATATATGTTGAAAGTAACAATTACAGCAAACATTTAAAAAATACTGAAACTCTTATGACACCAGTGCTGAACAAGAATTATTGCTTTGTAAGTCCAGAAATTCTAGATATTTGCACAGAGAGTTTAAAAGCTATAACTGAATATGTCTGCTAAGAATTGAAGTCTGAATTGTCTAAATTGTTATCTATATGCACATTTAAGTATAAAAGTTTAATTAGATACAACAAACTTTTAAATTCAAACAAACTTTAACTTTTAATCTGCTTGCATTTGTAGCAAAAATAACGTTTTGTAATGTTTGGGTACCTGTGCTGTGATTAACTTCCTGGAATGTTGCGGATCGGGGTATTCGTCTCCAAAACACAGAACCACCTGGTGTCGTGGGAGATGACGGCCATTATGGGCAAAATCTTGAACCTCTGAGAGGAGAGGAGCAAAAGAAGAAAAAGATTCATCAATACTGAAGTAAACTTATATAAATCTTGAACACGTCCCACTGAACACGTGCGCTGTCGTAGATAAAAGTCAACACCAATCATTGAGCAAATTATGTTTTCTTGCATTAAAAGAAGTTTTTTGGAAAGTACTAATGAGAATGATGGAAATTCAGACTGAAATGGGACAGAAAATGCTGTCACATCACACGGTGTGGCGGACCACATGTGGGTGGGGACTCCACATACTTTGGCCCCCATCTGAAAAGATGAGTTCCTGCTTTGTGCTACCTCAACACTGAGAGAGGGACTTACCCAACTAAAGCACCTGCAGCCTGTTTCATCATTCTCATCTCTAGTGTCACAACCACTATCTTTATCAATTAATCCAATCACTCACATGTAAATGACCGAGACAGCATATGTGAATTTTTTTTAATTATCCTATTTTTCGCCTTATAAGCCACTTTTTTTTTGCATATTTTGCATAACCTGCGACTTGTACTCCGAAGTGTCGTATTTATGTTTTTCCCCCCATAATTATAAACAAATTTTTGTCTAAGATATGACCGTTTTCATTCATTCTGACTGAAAATATTGAACACTACCATTTTCAGCCACTAAATAGCGCTCGAGTAGTATGGCATGCCGTTGTGTCATGTAATAGGTAAAAGTGGCTATTAATGACACAATCGGCTTGCCACAGTTGCCATTTTCGTCCATCTTGCCTGGAGCAACCGTCATACCAGCTTCATTTCGCTGCACCGCCTCGGCGAAATGCAGCTCATTTGACCATTAAAGTGAATTTATTAAGTAAAAGGTCAACTGTCTGAGACACAACTTTACTATGTCAAGCAAACAAATAATTGATTTAGGTGCTTATCTTGTTACATTTCAAAGAAATGTGCAGCATTCCTCCTTCCTGATTTCCTCCCTGTCTGCGCGCTCCCGGAGCACCGAGGCAGCGAATACTTTTGAAAATGCAGCTCATTTGACCATTAAAGTGCAATTATTAAGTAAAAGTTCAACTGAGACACACATTTACTATAAAGTCAAGCAAAGAAATAATTGTTTGTAGGAGGTTATCTTGTTAAATTTTGAAGAAATGCACAGCAAATCCTACCTTGCACACGCTTCCGCATTTCGGCTTGTGAAATGCAGCTGATTTGACCATCAAAGTGCATTTATTAGGCAAAAGTTAGACTAAGACACACCTTTGCTATAATTTCGAGCAAACAAATAACTGTTTGTAAATGTTAATATTGTTAAACTCTTGTTAAAGTCAAAGTCAAAGTCAACTTTATTGTCAGAACTGCAATATGTACAGAACATACACAGGATTGAAATTGCGTTTCTCTCAGTCCCTCGGTGCAACAGTAACCATTTAAACACTAAAACACTAAAACATTTAATAAACATAAGCATAAAATAGTAAAAGTGTAACACTGTCCTGAGTTTTTGCATAGTAGTATAAAAGTATGAAAATTTACACCAACACTAAAACACTGAACATAAGCATAAAATGAAATAATAAAAGTGTAATACTGTCCTGAGTTTAAAGTCCTCTCGTGCACGCTACCGCAGCCGCCATTTGGCAACCAATCGATATTTGGCACAACACCGGGCAACATTTCCGGGTTGTCAGCGGTGACGTGTAATAAACACAATGTTTCAGTGATGATGCATAATAGATGCAACTTATTTATGGATTTTTCCACTTTATTAGACATATTTGGACTGATGTGATTCATAGGGCGGTGCAATGTTTACGGCCGAAAATAAGGTAGGGACAACCAAAAGCCTTCATTTTAACAAAACTAAACAACAACAACAACAAAAATCCCAATTTACACAAGGACAGAGCCTTAAATGTCTAAAAACCTCATCTAAAAGTGCGGCCATTTTCATTATAAAGTGGTCAATATTCTACAGATATGTGGTGTTTATTCCTCTGTATGCTGTAAACGTTGTCACTTCAGATCTGTTTAATGCAAAAGCAATATGTGAAATTATGGACCTACGTGAATATGATGTGCATGAGTAATGTTAAAATGTACTTTATGTGAAGGTTTTGAAACTCTTTCCTTCAAAGTAGCCTTTAGTTCTTCAGAACTTCTAAACACTTTTTTTTTTTAGGTTTTGCTTTGAACTTTGGCTGTTTTTACTTTTAGTGCAGTTCTTAACAGTAACATTTGTTTATTTGTTAAGCATCTTAACACAATTTCTTGCTCAAACATGTCACAGCTCAACAAATGAACCAACTGGGTTCAGTTTAGCAGAAAACCAAGACTGAATGGCATCTTTCTGAAACAGCCTCTCACAAAAACACACAATTTGTTCCCATTTTTTAGCTGAATCTGCGAAAAATGCCAAAGCTCTGTTAGCCAAAACAGTTGGTATACAATAAGGGATGGGGCCGATCCGATCCAGTATCGGTATCTGATACCAGCATAATTTAAGAATCTAATATCAGATCCAACCTGCCGATATTTCCGATACAGCTTCAAAGAGCACTTATGTTAAATCACATTCTGTGACTGCCATCTTAACATTGTGTGAGTTAAACCCATGACACTCTTGAGCCTTACAACAGGAAACTCAAACTTTAAAAGCACACAAGAGGCAGGTCTATACCACACACATGTCCTTCTGATGGTGCAGCTGGAAAAACTAAAAAAAAACGCTAAACATGGTAGGAAAGACAACACAGCCCACTCCCTTTAACCACTAAAAGAGTGGATTTTGTTGTCTTTCCCATAATGCTTAGCGGGTTTTTAGTTTTAGGTGCAGCTGGAAAACTAAAAAACCACCAAGCATTATGGGAAAGACAACAAAATCCACTTTTTTAGTGGTTAAATGGAGTGGGCTATGTTGTCTTTCCCATCATGCTTAGCATTTTTTTTGTTTTTCCAGTTGCACCATCAGTGAGAAGGACATGTGTGTGGTATAGACCTGCCTCTTGTGTGCTGTTAAAGTTTGTGATTTTCCTGTTGTAATGCTCAAGAGTGTCTTCATTGGGTGTATCTCACACAATGTTAAAATGAATAGTCACAGTACAAAAATTTCATTATACAGATTCACACCTGAACAGTATCG
Source organism: Garcialebias charrua (assembly GCA_038048925.1). NCBI lineage: Eukaryota > Metazoa > Chordata > Actinopteri > Cyprinodontiformes > Rivulidae > Garcialebias > Garcialebias charrua. Next base: position 7,649 of record JBBPBX010080362.1, on the reverse strand, counting down.
GATGGGAAAAGTATTGGTATCGGCCGATACCCAGTTTTTAAATATCATTATCGGCTCGGAAGTGAAAAATGTGGATTGGTGCATCCCTATATACAATATGTCTATGCAATGGATAGTTAAACATAAAGAAAAGGGAGAAGTGGAGGATAAAACAACAGAGAACAGCATCTGAAAATGTTCATCGACCAACTGCTGAGGTGTGTACCACACCTGCATGCTGCTGCTTACCAATAAGGAACTGATGGGTGTCAAACAGTTTACATGGCTGATCCTTCTCCAGCTTGTTGGGTTTGTCCAGATGTGGAGCCAGAGGTCCTTCCCAGTATACTCGTCCTTGACACAAGCGTTTAGCGTACAGCCCGTCAGCTGCCATCCACAGAAGCACTCCTTTCTCCAGGATGTTGGGAAGCATCTCAGCCCCCGTTCTTTGAGACTCGGGGTATGGTGCTGGAAAAAGAACAACTTCTGCTCCACTGTGAAACTTGTCCTCTGAACAAGGAGATGACGAGGAGGAGGAGGAGGATGGAGAGGATGCAGAGGAGGAGGTGATCCGGCAACCTTCTGGGTTGGTGATAGTAACTTCTTTCACCAGGGATTCTCTGTAGTATAGGGACAGATGCAGGCTGAAATCTGAAATAAAGAGATGAGCCTTTAGTTGACACCTCTACATGAAAATAAACTATTCAAAGTCACAGTGTGGTCAGGAGGAGGGTCTTGAAATGCCGAGTCCATAAATAAAATCTACAGTAACCCGTAGCAGTCTTTCTATCAAGTGTTACTCTTTTCCCTCTTATCGTTTTCAATCATCTTTGTCACCATCCTATTTTAACATACAGTCATATAATTTAAAAAAAGCTATTCGATATGATGAACCGCTGCTCTGAGCTTCAAAATACAGAAGTAAAGTTTGCACGTTTTTAAAAAATGCAAACACACTGTCGTTGTGTGAGTCTGTGTGCATCCAGTTCTTTACCTGGTATTGTGTTGTTGTGGTCATTTGCGTACATGGGTGGTTGGGAGTCGGAAAAGTAGGTGTGAAATGAGAGCTGGAAGCCTGCATTTAAAAAAATGAAAAGGTAAATGAGCTGATTAGAGCACGGAATGTAAAAGCACACAAAGCTGAAAATCTATTACGCTCTATTTTATTAATTTTTTTCAGAAATGTGCTTCAATGACAGTTTTATTTGCAAATATAATAATAATAATAATAATAATAATAATAATAATAATGTCTTGTCTGTCATCTGTGTACTGTATGTTTCCCATACTCAGACGAAATTCGTCTCTGCATTTAACCCAACCACCACCAGGTGGTGCAGTGAGCAGCCAGAAAGTGCCCGGGGAGCTGGAGAATTAGATGTGCACTCATAGTAGTGGCCGGGGCGCGAACCCGCGTCCTTCAGGTCCCAAGTCAAAAGCCCTGCCACTACACCATCTTGGCTCCATATGAGGGTAAGACTTTAAAGGAAGAAGCTGATGATCATATTTATTTTACACCTTAGTTGGCTTTGCCTTTAATCACTTTAAATTCACAATTTACAGTTCTTGTCTTTGATTTATAAATATTTTGAACATTAAAGCTCGTGAGCTGCAGACTGTAGTGATGTGCTTCTAAAAACCCAAGCGACTGGATTACAGTAGTTCACATTTTATAAACGAGAGTAAGTGAGGAGAATAAAAAGATTGATCCGCTGAGGGAAACTGGTTTGTCACAGCAGCAGAAGTAAGTGTTAACAATAAATAAATAAATAAAACAACATTCATAAAACATTTGCAATGTTCTTTTGTATTTTCATGTGTGAACGATTCTCCCATGTGGACATGTTACATGAAATCTACATGTTGAAACCGTTAACATGTGAAATATGTGTGGAACTCATGATTTGTAGAGTGAGTGAGGTGAAGTTTTTGGGTGTTATCATTGATGACAAACTGACATGGAAACAACACATAAATTCTGTAAGAATAAAAATAGCTAAATCGATTGCAGTACTGTACAAAGTCAGAGACCTATTGAATGATAAAGCTCTGTATTTGTTGTATAACACAATCATTGTTCCACACTTAATCTATTGTATTGATGTTTGGGGGAAAGCGTGTAAAACAATCACAAAGCCTATTTTTGTATTACAGAAAAGAGCTGTAAGAATTATCACTAGAAAACATTACCGTCATCCATCAAGTACATTATTTTATCAACTGAAGTTATTGAAGTTCCATGATTTGGTAGATTATAATATTTTATCAGTTATGTATAGGGCTCAGAATAACACATTACCTTTAAATATCCAAATGCATTTTGTTAAAAGACAAAGTTGTTATAATCTTAAGGGGACAGAGATGTTTGTAAAACCACAATTCAGAACTAGTTTGAAGGGACGTTCTACCTCAATCCAGGGAATTAGATTATGGAATGGCTTGGAGAATGTAGTTAAAAATGCCAAGTCAATGTTTACATTTAAGAAAATGATCAAAACGAATTTGTTAAAAAATATATATGAAATGACGTAATGTGTATTGTATTAGTTAGAAAATTAGAAAGAGTTAGTCATTTTGTACTGTTGGTGGAAGATTATTATTGTTTAATCTGATTGTTTGAAAAAAGGGGCAGATATAATAAGATTTATTCTTCTTTCTGCTACCTTTCATTTTTTTATATTTTGTACGTTATCATTTATGGGATTGTCTTGTATTGTGTTTCTTTTGTAAAAAAAAAAAAACGAACAAATTTAATAAGCATAAACATAAACAAACATTTGTATGTTTCCAATGTGGATTTGGAATAAAAAAGAAACACATGAACTTCACATGTGAAAGCTCCTTGATTTTACTCGTAAAAACATGTGAAATTTTTCAAGTTCAAGGTTCTTAATTGTCATTTGCATCACATGTGGTACATGAGGTGGAACTAAATTGTGTTACACAGGGTTCCAGTTAAATCCAACAATAGCAAAATATAAATTGTAAAAGGAAACCGTCTAAGGATCTAAGATATAAATTAAGAAATACGCTCAGCACTAATAATGCAAAACAATATGTCGAACAGCAGCAGCACGAACATGAGTCTGTGTGAGTAGATGAGTACGAATGAATATAGCAGCATGAAATAAATCATCAGCATGAGATCAGCAGCACATATCACCAATCAAAGTGGCATTACAGTGATTTTTTTTTCCCCCACATGATAATCATGAGTCAAGTAATTTGTCAAGTAAAACACGTTTCTTGTGTGGTGTTGGAACTTTTTCAGTGTTCTTGTGATCGCATCTGTTGATGTGAGTTTCCAAGTGGGATTATATGTAAATAATGTGGTCAGTTCATGTGTTTTTATGGGTTTTAATGTATGTTTTTAGGTAACGCCTTATAACTGCTACCTTCCCACTGGCCATGGTGACATTATTTACATGAATGCTCAGGCCTGCTCCTTGCAGATGTTGGATGCTGTCTGTGGTGCACTAATTCATAACTGGTTGTAACTACCATACCCATCACTGCACACTGTATTCATTGGTCAACTGGTCATCATAATCTACATGTAGGATCTCACATTGGTTCATTTTCATCCATAAATCACTCCTGGGTCTGCTGCCTTCTTGTAGCTCCACCCACATGTCACGTCATCAGTGCAGTTACAGCATGCGCTTTCAGGCCATCATTACCTGCAGCGTTCCCTCAGTGTGGACTGAACTTGGCCCCGATTTATTGTTTAATACACTACTGTACTCTTATTTTAGCTGTATTTTTACCGTAGTTTATTGTTATTATTGTTACTGTTGTCTGTACTTTATATGTTCTATCTGGAACAGGTCTCTCTTGTAAATGAGTTCTCGTGACTCAATGAGGCTAGCCTGTATAAATAAAGGTTGAATGAAAAAAAAGTGAAGAAAAGCTAAGAGGACAATACCGAATGTGAGTAAAAGATAATGCTAGTGTAAATGAACATGTATTTTTTCCTTTGTAAAGAAATGCTGTATAGTGCATTAAAGTCAGAACAAGTTGAGAGTGTAAAGGGTTGTGTCTCACCATTTTCTGTGTGTGAACTGGGCCAAACCCGCCCGATCGACGGTTGGTAGTGGCACTGTCCGTACTGCAGCTCTGCATGTTGCCCATGGGGACGTGAGTTAGACAAAGACTGTTGTTCTGGCGGCACATGGTAATCGCTCCAGTCTCTTCTCTCCTGAGAAACCATAAAGCCGGGTACCTAAGGAGGAAGCACAGGGATATGGTTTCACACCTAGCATCTCATCAAAACAAGACTTATTTTTGAAGACGACTGAGTGCCGCAAAATCTGTCAACCTGGTTGTGCAGTGATGAAAAATGAGGAACGTAGCCAAGTGCATTAACGTGTGACGGTGTCTCTTCCAAACGACTCGTCTTCAGCCCTGTGAGCGTTCAAAAACAGAAACTGTCATGCTTTACCAAGCAAGAATGATCCCTAAATAAAGAACCATTATTAAAAAATGTATGACCTAATTTCATGTAAAAGACAAACAATAGACTTTCAATTGAGTTCTGACACGCAATATAGCATATTCCGATCACATATAGTAACATCTATTTTGAGAAGTCTGAACGGTAAATAATGTTTCCTGCACTTGTTGGGCTTTTCTTTTCTTTTTTTTTTCTGAGATGATTTGAAAAGCGAGTGCAACAGTCTGCAGACTGCATTTACTTTTTTCATGTTGACAAGACAGCTAAACCTGTTCTTTTGTGACAATAACTGTTGTATGATGGGGAGACTTAGTTATGCAAGGCTGAGGTCGTCTTGTTGGTTGTGTGCACCCTGAGCTTAGTAACCGAAGCCCTCTAAAAAAAGCACTATGGCCTTTTTGGTTCATGCTTTTGCTTCCTGTGCTTCCTGCCTCATCAGAATCAACAGCAGGAGTGCAAATGTGAAAAATCACCAATAGTTCATGAACACAGTAAAATGCAGCAGTATTCTATGTGTAGGTGTGCAATTGCAACATTTTGTTGCAATTTTTACATTTTTTTTAATTCAGCTATGAATCATTTTACTTCTAAAAGTTTCCCCACACTTTATACACAAATGTTTAAATAGTTGGTCTGGATCTTTACAGCTGCGCTGCATCGTGACTATTTTAAAAAAACTCACCCTTTTTGTTTCCCTCTGGGATGATTCTGTAAACTTTGTACGGTTCTGAGATGTCCAGCTGGCTTCTTTCCACAATTTCATCAAAGTCGTTGCTTTTATTGAGGGCGCAGCGTAATCTGGTTTTCCATGTGGGGGGGTCTGGTTTGTCTACACCTTCTTTATATTTTCCTTTAAACATTGCCCATGCCTAAAGGGGTGGGGGGAAAATGGACAAATTCAGCAAGTGAATGCATTTCTTAAGCTTCCTGTTTGCTTATGACAAACCAAACTGGAGCAATATCAAGCAAAAATTAAGCTTTTTAAATAAAGCCTTAAATTTTACTGAACTTGGTTAATTGTCAAATTAATATTGCAATAATCAGGTACTTTAGGTGTGAGACAAGGAACAAGATGGTCTGACCTTGAAGAGGGCAGCATCCTCTTCTCTGTTGTAGTCTTGCTTTCCAGCATGTTTCCAAGGAATCCTGAAGATGGTTTTCTCATCATTCTCCCAAACCAGGCCAGGATATCGCCTGCTGTCAATCTGGTCTATCAGCCACTGTCTCAGTTTGCCATTGCCGCAACTGACGGACACACAACTGTCTTCATCCAGGTTCATCTCTGCAAACAAAACTTTTTTTAAATAAAGCACACAGGAGATCTGTGGACACAATAAGGCTTTTTGTACTGAGACTTGGTGTTTTGGTTTGGTTTTTCAAAGAATACAAATCATTAGTGGTATTTAAAGGCATGTAAAGTTGCATTTTCCAGTTTGTTTTCCAAATGCATTTATTTTAATTCATCTCGAGTCACCCCATGCAACAATACTAGAGGTCACTTTGTCAGATTTTGTCTAGTTTTCAAACCATAACATGGGGATTTTAAGTTATAATTCAAAGGTTTAATAATTCGGGCTAAAATGAGAAGATGTCAACAGTATGACTCACATGCATGAATAAAAATGAGTTGTTCAGCTATTTTAAAAAAGACAAAGTAGCCTATAAATAATATGTGAATGTGCCTGAATTAATAAGGTTTTAGTCTAAAACAGAAACTTCATGCATGCATTGGATTGGCTGGTTGTTTTCAAAGTAGAACTGATTTGAATTCAGACATTTTCAGAACAGAAACTTCAGCATTTTACACAGTGAATGAAAAGTGTTCATCCAGTTTGACTTCAGATTGTTTCAGAGCAGTCTGCAGCTGCTTACCTTTACAGATGTGGGGTCCACCGTGGAAATCTGTCAGGAGGCTGTCGGGGTCTATTCTTAAACTGTGTCACTTTTTTTTTTTTTTTTTTTTTTTTTCAGGGAGGAGCCTGTCATCAGAACCTAAGAAGTTCTGGGGAAGATGCGCCGCAGATTTGCGCCTTCATTTCAGTTAAAAACTTTGCGCCCACGCAGCTCTGCGGCGGGGAATCCCTCAGTCAGAGTGACACCCAGCGCGCACATCTGGACAGAATGGAGCTTCTACTGTCAGAAAAATCACACAAATACCACATTTTTATTTATTTATAATATTTAAGACAAACCCTTTTCCCATGACCAAGCTGCTCCCTGGAAACATATAGGCTACAGTATTTCACCAGGACAAAATTTTTTTTATTATGTTGAGGAAAGTCTCTGTGGGTAGGCTATATCAATCAAATATGTCAAAAGAACTGTGCAAAGTGCTTGTTAGGTTGATTTGTTAATGATGCTGCCCTCCAGTGGCTACACATCCATGAATCCTGCTGTCATGTTGTCATCTAAATTTAGCAAAAATCAGAATTTTGTTTTTTGGTCTACATTCTGTGAGAGTCAAAAGTCTGGGGAAAATAATGAGATATCTGTGCTTTTGATGCCACCATGCATGACCTCTCCTGCACGAGACAAACAGGAAGAGAACAGGAAACAGAGTAGCAAACAGAGTGCAGAACTTACCTTCAGCAAAACAGACCACCGACAATCTCACATGGCACATGGGTTCAAAAATGTAAAATCTAAGTGACAATGAAAAAGAAACATGCAATGCATAGACCATGCCGAGGATCATGTGCAGGAAACATCATTGCATACTGTTTTGATTAATTGGATCATCTCACAGTCATCTGGGCTGCAAAACCTTTCATCATAAAATCTGTTGAGAAATGTCCAGGCTGTAGATGTCAACGAAGCACTTTTTGTTTCTTCATCATTCACTTTTGGCCCTCTGGCACAAGCACGTAATTCAGCCTCATTGTTGAAGGGTTCTTTTATATTTTGTCTTATCCATTGACTGAACTTTTTGAAGGAGGAAAAAATATTTTTTATGAGTATGCAGTGGTGTATTTTAATGTAGACACCTCTTCCACTTGGGTCATCTAAACTCCAGGGATTGTTACTGGAAGCCCAGAATTGGGATCAGCATCACCTGCACAGCAGAAAAAGCATCCTTCCAGCCCAGTCCGGTCACAGTCATGATGATACCGCCAGCGACACTAAAGGACACTCCTGCCAAACTTTACGAGAAATAGAAAGATTATGATACAAAAAATAAAGGTATTTTGCTATTGTATCCAAGGTTTGTATACAGTAT
>JBBPBX010080360.1:946-16186 GCA_038048925.1 Garcialebias charrua | reverse complement strand
CTTGATCTTCTCTCGTAAATAAGCGACAGGACATGGTTTGAGCAACAGGAAGTGATGTTTACATTTCAGAATAAAATACTTTTTTATTTATTTATTTCTTGTATTGCGTTATTAGGTGTAGTCATAGTCATAAATATAATAGTTTAGTCATAGAATAGTGATAAATGATAGTTTGACAGCATTTTTGTACAAATAAATCCGTATAGAGCTAGGATTAGTCCGCCCGTGGTGATTTTATTTTGTAAATACGGAAGTTGTGCTCGTTCCTTTTCCTGTTGGTGCGACGTAATCTTCAAAAGTTGACTCCGGCACAGCTCCGGCGTCCGGCAGAAATAGAAAAATTTCTAATTTTGACGGACTGCCGTCCGCTCGCCGCAGCTCACCGCCGCCGTGCGGAGCCAGTGTACTTTATCTCATTGATTATAATGGGTGCGTATTTGCTGCGGAGGTCGGACCGGAGCGGGGCGGAGCTGGAACGCGTGTAGTGTATTTTTAGCGTGAGAATCTTCACCAGCATTTTGTGTGAAGAATACAAGTTATTGCTGTGTTTTGTTTATTATTTTGTATGCAGACAGTAAAAATAAATTGCCACTTTTTTTTTAAACAAACTTTTGGGTTTTGTCATTTATGTTGTACCCACAGTGAGCTGGGACTTATTCATTCTTTCAAGCTTTATTTATCCAGGCTAGTCTCATAACCTGTATAAATGAATGAATGAATGAATGAATGAATGGAGTCACGAGGAGTCATTTACCACCGAGACCCGTTTTAGACACACAACATATAAAGTACAGTCAACAATAAACTACATTAAAATGCAATCAAAATAAAAGTAGTGTTATAAAACAATAAATCAAGGTGCAACATAAAACATGGTAAAATACTAAAAACAAGAACGTAAAACATAAAAAGCATACTTAATACGTTTATAAATAAGTATATGTTTTGTATTTTTAATAGTATGTCGATCACTTGAACTTGGTCATTTTAAAAGTAGCTTGCATGCTGAAAAAGTGTGGACACCCTGATTCAGTCTAACATGCATGTTTTTGGTCTGTGGGAGGAAATCTGAGTACCCGGAGAAAACCCACGCATGCACGGAGGGACCATGCAAACTCCACCCAGAAAGGCCCCCGGACCGGGATTTGAACCAGGGCAACCTGCTCGCTGAGAGGTGGAAGCTCTACCAACTGTGCCACCGTGCTGCCCATCATCGAACCATTTTTGACATTACCAGTTAGCAGCATATTTCATTTCATATCGTTCACATTTTTATTATAGACCTGTCTAAGGCTATTACGATACATTCTACGTTCATCCATAAACTTTCTCTTGACCCTTCCATAACTTCTAATCAAGAATATTTAATGAAACTTTATACATGTAAGCATCATCACTAGGCAGAGTGTATTTTCATCACCATAGCTTCAAGGTCAAGGTCATACATCAAGGTCAAATATTACACAAGGTCTTTGCTCGTCTTGGCCATTGCTATACAGTTAGTCCCCAACTTACGAGCGCTCTGACCTACGAGGTTCCGGACTTACGAGCTGGCGAATTTTTGGAAAAAACGCAAAAAATACCGAGTTTTTCTGTGTTTTTTCACCACAGTTCGTTAGCTAAACATGTGGACACACGTTTCCGATCATTTTTATGCACTCGTAAGCAGTTTTTCGATGAAAAACGAGTGTTTGTAGTCGCGCTAGCAAAACCGTTCCAACTTACGAGCGAAATTCCGGACTTACGAGACACGTGGCGGCCGTTCCAAGTTACGAATTTTCGCTTTACGAGCAACTTGTTGTAACGGAACTCGCTCGTAAGTCGGGGACTACCTGTAGATTGCCGTGTTGCTGTACAATGGTTTTTTTGAAGGGTGTATAACATGCTGTACTGGTACTCTTTTTGAAAAAGTAATGAATAATCACCTGCGTCCAAAGTTTTGCATAAATATGGGCAAACTTGTTTGTATATAGAGCCATCCCAGTAGAAACAAACTAAGGAGTCTGAACATGTTGCTCTTTTATTTTCCATCATCTTGACAGTTTTTGTCTACATGTATATCCATCCATCCATCCATCTATAATAAAATAAATGGGTTTCTTTTCCACTTCTAGCAGCTTGAGACAAGTTGAGCATCTCATCCCCTCCTAACTGATGAGTAGAATACAGCACCCTCCACACTCATGAGTCACTGGTGCGAGAAGAAAGCACATCAGTCATGCTCCAGAATCATTCCAAATGACAAGTACTGCTGATCATTGTCACTGCAGTGCGACTGAGGCTGATTAGTCACTGCGTTCATCATGTCCACCACCAAACAGGTCCTACGTCACGACCAACCTCCATCACATGTGATCTACACAATGAGTGCCATTGATAAAAACTGACCAGCTTGTTGCTTTTTGGATGAGAACCCAGTCTGCCACATTACGCTCCTTGAGGAGTGCTTATTATCTTCAAAGTAAGCATAAGCTTTGAATTATGGCATCGTTTGGAGGGAAAGCAGCTATTTATAGAAGGCAATGGGCTGAAACATTAAATGACAGCAGTATTCTCCTTCATGATGTGGAAACCTCGTGTTTCCCTGCATGTTTTGACTGCACCGAGTTGCACGAGTAACAAACGTGACCCTGTGTGCAGAGGGGCTGGAAAGAGGAAAGCCCGTGACAAAAGCCCACAGCCTCCTTCCAAAAACAAACGTCTTGCAGCTTACTCACGTGGCAGGAGAGTAAAATTGTGAGATTTTGGAAAACCTAAATGAGCAGGCAAAAGAAAGGAAAAGACTGCAAACCTAACAGTTTGTGTAACAAATAACTCAAGAGCACAGAAGGTCATACAAACACAACCTGGACTTAATAATGTCTATCCACCTGCTGTATTGTTAGCGTCGCATCATCATTTTGCAAAACGACCTTCATGTGCAGGGGTCGTCTCTCTCCGCCAACAAAAGACCCCCCTCAGCCCGTGTAATAATAGCCCATGACTCATTGGGGATAGCTTTGAAAACTGGCAGTCTGGAGGGTTTTCGGGGTTCACATTGGGCACGGTTGAACTCGTGGGGGACATTTTGGCTGCAGTAAAAAAAAATGTGCAGGAGTTGGTTCTGCGGTTTTCCATGCTCCACTAGTCAGACATAAAAAACGGTTTCTTCATTTATGCGTCTCCTTGGTTGTAGGTTTTTTACACTGCAGACAGGTCGGCTGCAGACAAAGATGGACTGAGTAAAAGGACAAGGCAGACTGGAGGGTGGAGGGGGAGGTTACAGAGAGGGAAAGAGCTGAACGGGGTTCCCCAGCTTCCCCTCTGCCAAGGATTCCCTCGCAGTCATCTGGGCTGAGTCGACCCGAGGCTTGCCAAGGCACATTCCTGAATACTGACTTCACCTCTCTCGCTCTCCCTCTCTCTCGCTCTGTCCCTCCTCTCTCCCTCCACCTCCCTCGTAGTCGAGACAATGAATAAAAGAGGCCGTTTACAGACAGCAGAATAATCAACGCCAAGCCGAGGGGAGACACTTCCTGGAGACAGTTGCCAACAAAAACAGCAACAGAGTGATGGTTTCTGCATCCAGATAGGAAGGAAGGACATTTATACGCTTGGCAAAAAAATATGCTGATAAAAGTGCAAACTCGCTCCACTCTAATTTCCGCTCAGACCGTGTATTGGAACAAAATACTTTCATATTACGACTCCATTTGAAGGGCAGCTTTATACGTTCTGAAGACATTTTGAAGGGTCCCTTTGCAGCTAAACTATTGCACAGGATGCTTGAGAGATTTTCCTCACGTTTTGCAAAAATTCCACGGATCTTCCATTTTTAGCCTTACTTTTTTTTTTTTCTAATTTGCAATACATATATACCACTACCAAAAGTCACAACAACCCACCATTCCTGATGAAGATGCACATTTTGCATTTATTTTTTACTTATTTTAAAGCTGTATAACAAAATTCAGGACTAAAACTCCAGGACAAAACAGTACTAAGGGTGCTTCGGTGCTCATGTATGGACACTACGCTAGGCTTCAGACTGTGCTGTGAAAACCACAAACACATGAATGTTTTCAACAGTTACCATGGTCACTCCTCGTCTTCACAAGGTAATCCGTCAGTGTCTGTCAGAGTTTACCAACAATGACCGTGATGCAGTCAGCAGTGACTGTGGGCCTTAAAGTGTTTCTGAAGTGTTTCTACGCTCACACTGTGTTAGCAGGAGTGGTGACATGCAGACACACCTCTAAATAAACAAGCTAGCCGGACAGCTGGTTAGCAGTGAGCAGGGAGTCACGGGCGGAGCGGATAAATGGAGTAGTAAGAGCTGAGACCAAGACTTTGTCCTCCAGGATGTGGAGCCATCGTCTAACAAGGAGGACGCAACACGGCGGCCTATAAATACCATGATGGTAACCCCTAATGATAGCTTCCTATATCCACTCAATCTCCTAATGTATTCTCCCACTGGAAAAGATCTGAATCCATTAACCATATCAAATGTAAAAGATAAATGGACTTCATTCTCCGCACTTACATTATCATCTCTGGCTCGTAGAAAACATCTCTCTCACACACTGCCTGATTTAAAGTATTTTTATTTCTTCACAAGCACATAAAATAGTCATTTGAATCCGTTTTACACAATGACCACTGAACCTCAATTAGAAAGTCATAAAACAGTCCAAAGAAGTGCTGGCAACATCTCTTTATAGACGAGCTAGGTTTTCTCCAGAGACATCTTTGATAACATAAGAATCAAGCTAAAGTTTATTGGTAAAGAATCCGTTTGTTTATATGCTATAGCTGCAGTTAAACAAGGTGGAGGTTCCATCATAATGTGGGAATGCTTTAGTTTAAAAGTATGGGAAATTGAAAATGTCAACTGCTTGTCAGAAAATGTTTTCTAACAGATATAAGATGCAAAAGATAAAAAGGAAAAGATTTACGGTAAGCCGACTAAAATCGTGAAAAACCTGCCACCGGAAAACCTGAGAGACACTTGATTAGCAATGAAAGCACGTGTGGAAACTGAAAGAAATCAACAGCAGACATGTGAAACAAGTTTATAAAGAAGTAGAACAACTTTGCAATGTGTTTTTTAACATCCGAGATGATTATACTCACAAATATTTTGAAATTATCAACCACAGGAATTAATAATATCTACATAATTTAGACCTGATTAATGCAAACATGCTGACGCTTTCATTTGTAATACAAACAGGCTAGCTAGCATTAAATACAGTGTGGAGCAGAGTGATTGAAATGACAAGGACTTTGCAGATATTATGAATAAAACTCGTTTTAGTTACTTTATTCTAAAGTTTATTTTGACCAGATCAAAAAGCAGAGCATATTAGGAATGATTACAATCCAGAACTGAGCCAAGGCAGCAGGGCATTTCATTGGTTTCATTTTATGTTTTGGTCAACAGGTTGTCCAAAATGAGACTCCAACTGGTGTTTTACTGTTGCTCTGGCTAAAATTAGACCAGCGTTTAAACCTCCCGACACAACTAGAGATTCCAAAAGGGGCTCATGCTCCTATCAATGAAAAAACAATGAGCGCCTCATGGTTAATTTAGCACAAAGAGCAGGAGAAGAATACTAATGAAAATGAAGCCCCTGGTTTGATTAACTGATGAATTTGTAATTCTGCTCAAGCCAATAACATAGAACAAATACCAAGAATGGAGATCGCTGCACAGAGATAACAATTTAGGTTGGGATTTTTTTTTTTGGGGGGGGGAGACTTTTTTTTTTTGAGAGAGAGAGAGAGGGGGAGTTTTATCTCTGTGGAAACAAGATGTTTGTTTTTTTCGTTAATGTAGCCAATAAAATGCTGCAACTGCTATTTGGCTGGACTAATTCTGGCACCAACAAGCCGTGGTCCAGGAAAATAGATGATACTTTTTCCATCCAATATTTGCATAAAATACTTGAAGCTGAAACCAAACTGCAGCAACAGCCTTACATTTGACCTTGGACTGTAGGGACACTATTACCTGTAATCAATAGCAGAGAATTCATTGAAGGAATGCACATCACTCTTATCAGCATGCCAGTTTTAGACGAAGATCATTTTATGTTGTGAAATGATGGGCTTGTAGCCATTTTGGTCAAACCTTGAATTGGGTTGACCCTTAAAAGTTAAATCAGTCGTAGCTGTGTATCCTCTGATAATATATTTTAGTTTTATTAAAATCTGTTCAATGGTTCATGAAATATTTTACTAACAGACAAAAAGGGTTAATTGTGTGCAAATTATCCAACACTTATTGCTAAACATTTTAAAGGAAAATATGTTGATTCAAAATTTAACAGCATCAACAAATCCCAAAAAAGTTGGGACAAGTAGCAATAAGTGGCTGGAAAAAGGAAATTGAGCATATAACAAACAGCTGGAAGACCAATTAACACTAATTAGGTCAATTGACAACATGATTGGGTATAAAAAGAGCTTCTCAGAGTGTCAGTGTCTCTCAGAAGCCAAGATGGTAAGAGGATCACCAATTCCACCATTGTTGCACAGAAAGATAGTGCAGCAATACCAGAATGGTGTTACCCAGCGTAAAATAGCAAAGACTTTTAAGTTATCATCATCAACCGTGCATAACATCATCAAAAGATTCAGAGAATCTGGAACAATCTCTGTGCGTAAGGGTCAAGGCCGTAAAACTCTACTGGATGCTCGTGATCTCCGGGCCCTTAAACGTCACTGCACCTCAAACAGGAATGCCACTGTCAAGGAAATAACAGAATGGGCTCAGGAATACTTCCAGAAAGCATTGTCAGTGAACACAATCCACCGTGCCATCCGCCGTTGCCAGCTGAAACTCTACAGTGCAAAGAGGAAGCCATTTCTAAGCAAGCTCCACAAGCTCAGACGTTTGCACTGGGCCAGGGGTCATTTAAAATGGAGTGTGGCAAAATGGAAGACTGTTCTGTGGTCAGATGAGTCACGATTTGAAGTTCTTTATGGAACACTGGGACGCCATGTCATCCGGACCAGAGAGGACAAGGATAGCCCAAGTTGTTATCAACGCTCCGTTCAGAAGCCTGCATCACTGATGGTATGGGGTTGCATGAGCGCTTGTGGCATGGGCAGCTTGCATGTCTGGAAAGGCACCATTAATGCAGAGAACTATGTTCAGGTTCTAGAACAACATATGCTCCCATCTAGACGTCATCTCTTTCAGGGAAGACCCTGCATTTTTCAACAAGATAATGCCAGACCACATTCTGCAGCAATCACAACATCATGGCTACGTAGGAGAAGGATCCGGTACTGAAATGTCCAGCCTGCAGTCCAGATCTTTCACCTATAGAGAACATTTGGTGCATCATAAAGAGGAAGGTGCGACAAAGAAGGCCCAAGA
This sequence comes from Garcialebias charrua, assembly GCA_038048925.1. Taxonomy (NCBI): domain Eukaryota; kingdom Metazoa; phylum Chordata; class Actinopteri; order Cyprinodontiformes; family Rivulidae; genus Garcialebias; species Garcialebias charrua. Next base: position 8,817 of record JBBPBX010080360.1, on the reverse strand, counting down.
CGATTGAACAGTTAGAGGCCTGTATTAGACATGAATGGGAGAGCATTCCTATTTCTAAACTTGAGAAACTGGTCTCCTCTGTCCCCAGACGTCTGTTGAGTGTTGTAAGAAGAAGGGGGGATGCCACACAGTGGTAAAAATGGACTTGTCCCAACTTTTTTGGGATTTGTTGACGCCATGAAATTTTGAAACAACATATTTTTCCCTTAAAATGATACATTCTCTCAGTTTAAACTTTTGATCTGTGATTTGTGTTCTATTCTGAATAAAATATTAGATGTTGGCACCTCCACATCATTGCATTCAGTTTTTGTTCACAATTTGTTTAGTGTCCCAACTTTTTTGGAATCCGGTTTGTATTTATTTTTGTATTTCTTGTTTTTTTAAAGATCAGCTACATCCAATCACTTTCCACAAGTTATAATAAAATGTGCCCACTGTTTGACAAGATATTTTACAGAGAGGCCTACATTTTCCTTGCACATTCAGAATGGGTTTAAAAAGGACAAAACAAACAAATGAAGGCAGACAAGAAGCTTTATCCCACAAGAAGCTGCTGGTGCGTTGCAGAAGAAAAAGACCCTGTCAACAGAGCAGGACATGCATGAGGTGATTAGCACAGAGCTGATATCTTGTCAGAGCTTCAAGCTTCCTCTTTGAGGTCACAGCTGTGCACAGAGCCATTTCTCAATATCTAAGCAGGCCGGGAGGATGGCGCTCGGCCACCTAACAGGCAGCTAGAGTAACCAGCTCTGTGAAAAATAGTCAGCAATCCCCAATACACCAGACCAAAAATAGATCTGTGCCAACACCTAGCTATTTATAACATTTATTCTGGGTTTAGAAACCAGAGCGACACTTCCATCCAATCAGAACTTTACTGGTCACAACCCTGCAGCAACCGGAGCCGTTTGGAGGGAAAACTTGGTTACTCTGGAACTGTGTTTGAAAAAATACACAAACAGAGAGATGAGTTTCAATAAAAGAGAGAGACTCATTACATTTTATTTGTCAAAACTACAAGTTCGATGATATTCTGCATCATTCCGACAACGCTGATCAAGAATTCTCAAACTACGAATGGAATGAACCCACATGACAAAATAATCCACTGGTTCATGGAGTATTTAACTAAAAGTACAAATAAGAACACAAACACAGAGACAAAGACAAAAAATATATATCTTCTTCTGTGTCCCAGGCCTTCAAACACACACACACACACGCACACACACACACTGCCCCTTCAGTTAAACAAACACCTCTGCGTCTTTGTTCAGCAGTGAGTTAGAAGCCGGTGACTCGATGCCGTCTCAACATAAGGTGGTGAGAATGAGTGACAGGTGAGGAGGTGGAAGAAGAAGTGACGAGCTCCAACAGGATCACAGCTCCACTGAAAGCAGCTACACACACACACACAGCCCACTAGAACAGGGGAAGAGACAATCCCCTGAGGGCTTCAAGCTACTTTTTTTATAAGCTAACGATCCTTTTACACCGTTAGCCATGTTTACAACAGCACAACTTCCTCAGGAGAGCGGAGTCTGACGACTCCTGCGTTCTGAAGCATGCCGTCATGCCGGTGCTGAACGAGGAGCAGGAAACAGCAAAGAGTCTGTCACATTTGACACGCCAGAGCGAGAACATGAGGCCGCTTTACGCCCAGTTACAAAACAGGAAGAGAAACGGCATCGTGTACGAGATCCCACTAGAGGAAGCGGTAGTCATTATTCGTGGCAGACACCAGATCAGTGCAGGAACGTTACATAAACTTACTGAACTTACTGAAAGACAGGATTTTATCTAAAATCCTTTACACACAGCAGAAGCTTGGAACAGTTTGTTCACAGATGGAGTTCAAAAATAATCTTTAAACTAGGGGAAAGGTTTGAATGAAACTTGCAGAAACTAATAATTGAGTGAACAAACAGAGCAACTTTAACAGTTAACTAGATTCAAGATGGCCACCACAGCTAATTGAATGTAGCAAATACAAAAAGGGCCATAACTCATTCATGACCATTCTGTGGTAGTAGATGAGACTCAAGCCTAACACACACACACAGAGTGGCATCTCATGATGAGATTGTTTATATTTATATTTTCCATATTTATTATTTATTTTATTTATTTATTTTATTTATTTATTTAAGTTAGGACAATGCATATTAATCAACATGACAGCAGTAAGCAGCAATGTATATTAAAGGAGGAGGAGCAAGTCCATTTAAAACTTTAAAAATCAGGCAAACGTCCATAAAAATCTGATAACTATTAAAATCCAAAATGTTGTACTTATTTATGATGTTGCAATAATAATAATAATAATAATAATGTCTTTGTCTGTCATCTGTGTATGTTTCCCATACACAGACGAAATTCGTCTCTGCATTTAACCCAACCACCCCAGGTGGTGCAGTGAGCAGCCAGAAAGCGCCCGGGGAGCTGGAGAATTAGGTGTGCACTCATAATGATACTGTATTGGCTTTTTGTCATATTTTGGAGGTTTGATCACAGCTCCGTCGTTTTTTAATTTTTTTTATACAACTTATCTTAGTCAGACTCTGAGAAAGGCAGCGGGTGATATGAATTCCTACAAGGAGTGTGAGGTGAATCATTTATCTGTGAAGATTAGTCTCCTGAGGACAATGTGTCTTTTTTTTGGCTCTGCCTAAAAAGAAATGTAGTGCACCTTAGTGGGTGCAGAGGACAAACATCCAGCACCGCAAAAGCACAAGCCTCGTTTTTGCACCCACAAACCAACACATGCAGAGCGAAAGTGTGTGAGTCTGCGTGTGTATCATCAGCTTCCTCTCCTCTCTACTACATCACAAGCAACCATTTCACAATGAAGGTGATAAACTGTCTTGTAAATCGAGGTGCTTGTTCTCCTTCACAGCGAGATTAGCTCAGCGTTCGCAGACGTTGTGAACAAACAGAGCTGAAATCAGCCGAGCTGCCGGTGGACCAGAAACAATCTGAGGCCAGCCGCCCTCGCCTTTCTGCACAACAGCCCATCCAGATGTGGTGGCTGAGCCCATTTTCCAGTGTCTCAGAAAACAATCTGAAACTCTGGCGCCGCTTGGTTCTGTCAGAACAGCATGAAGCCACAGAGCCAAAGCATCACTCACCTGTCAGCAGTGACGCAGCACTGAAAAACAACTGTTTGGCAATCGGTCCTACAGAATCGTGTGTTACAGCTCAAACGATGGCATTTGTGCCTTAGGAAGAGGAAACCAGGCCAAAATATGAAACCTCACAGGTTTTTGTTTGCATTTTTGCCTTGAAGAGTAATAGAACCTTCAAATGACAGGACAGCTAACGGCTAACAAGCGGCTAAGAATAAAATACCTCATCTTTCACCAGATATCCGGAGGCAGGGTGGAAAACTGCTCTGGGACTGTGGAGGAGTGCTATTTCTTTGCCAAACATGGAACTTTGCTTTCCTCAAGTGAATCGTGTCATCATTTCCCTCCAAGCTGAGTTCAGAGGAGATCACGTTTGTTGACGCGCTTGGAGTTAATGATTGTGCTGATGATAGAATTCTGCTTTGTGTCAGCATGATGGCAAAAATAACATGTTGGGTTTTTTTTACAGTAAAATCACGATCACAGTTATATCACGATTACTGCCGCAAGAGCCTCCAGCGCGTTGTGAGAGCAGCTGAGAAGATCGTGGGCACCTCCTTCCCTCACTGCAGGACTTACACAGCAAACGCCTCACTCGGAAAGCCCACTGCATGGCAGGTGATCCCACACACCCACTACACAGCCGCTTTAGACTGCTGCCATCAGGGAGGAGACTGAGGAGTCTCCAGGCTCGAACCAGCAGACTGAGAGACAGCTCTGTTCATCAGGCAGTCAGAATGCTAAACACTCTGCCTGCTCTGCCCCCCCTCCCATTTGAACTGCCTTAACACTAAAACTTTCTCACACATTACCACACAACACAAAGATTTTAACACTGGACTCTGTGTCATCAAACGGGTTATTCACTAAACTCTCGGTCATGTGCTCATACAGTTTGCACTACTTCTCATACTTGCACTAATGTTTGTATTACATCACTGCCTATAATCATAATACTGTTTACATTCTCTGTTTACATTTATTAATACTGTTTACTTTTATTACTACTGCTTACATGTAATTACTACTGTTTACATTTACACTACTCTAATATCTACACCACTGCTGGTACATATACAGTGTGCTCTGAACGGTCTTATTTAGGGATGCCCAATGTGCCTTACTGCATATGCCACTTTTTGCCTCTATAACAACATCAACTACTACCTCATACATATACTGTGTACATTAACTCATACGCTGCTTTGCCACTTTGCAAATGTCAATGCTAGAAACCTTTAGTTTATTTTAGTTATACTTTTTATACTCTTTTTTTATACTAGTATGCAAAAACTCAGGACAGTATTATGTTCATTAAATGTTTAATGTTTTAGTTTTAGAGTTGGTGTAAATTTTCATACTCTTATACCACTATGCAAAAAACTCAGGACAGTGTTAGTTTTACTATTTTATGCTTATGTCTATTATTATATGTTTCAGTGTTTCAATGTTTAGATGTTTACTGTTGCACCGAGGGACTGAGAGAAACGCAATTTCGGTCCTGTGTATGTCCTGTACAGTACATATTGCAGATCTGACAATAAAGTTGACTTTGACTTTGACTTTAAGCTTTGAACTGAACAGTGCAAACAAACTACTTTACTTTGCAAAAACAACACAAAACCCATTATATTGTTTTAAAAAAAAGAAAACGTCACCTAAACAGGGATGTTTTTATTTTATTATTTTTAAGCAGAATGTTTTATTCTTTATGAACAAATATACAGTGTTGAATAAACTCTCATTACATCTTGGTTGATGTGTTTTCTTAAACAAGTAAGCTGACATCATAAGCTAATGTTAGCTTGAGTTATTCATTTATTTTTAACCTTTATTTAACCAGGCAAATCTCATTGAGATCACAGATCTCTTTTGCAAGGGAGGCCTGGACCTGAGCTAGCTGATGTGATAAGCTAATTCTAGCATGAAGTAGCTGAAGCATCATGTTAACATTAGCACAAAGTAGCTGAAGTGTTAAGCTAATGCTAGCTTGAGTTAGCCGTCATGATAAGCTAATTCTAGCAAAAGTTAATCAAAGCGTTATGTTAACATTGGCACAAAGTAGCTGACATGATAAGCTAATGTTAACTTGTTTTAGCTGATGTGATCAGCTACTTCTAGCAAGAGTTAGCTGAAGCGTTGTTAACATTTGCACAACGTAGCTGACATGATAAGCTAATGTTAACTTGTTTTAGCTGATGTGATCAGCTACTTCTAGCAAGTTAGCTGAAGCGTTATGTTAACATTTGCACAAAGTAGCTGACATGATAAGCTAATGTTAGCTCAAGTTAGCTGGTGTTAAGCTAATGTTGGCTCAAGTTAGCTTAGCTAAAGCTAATGTTATACCACGTTTGCTGAAATGTTATGCTCAAGATAGCTTGCTCTACCGACTTGATATCACAATTTTTTTGCGGTTTCAATCCAAGTGCTGACAAAACTTTCAGAACAGTTGTTCATATATATTATTCAGACATTCTTTTGCTATAAACTTTATGTTTAGTGTTAACGTTGTATTTTCTGTATGCCTGCAGGGTGCAGAGGACACTCGGCTGTGTCTCAATTCAGGGGCTGCATCCTCATGAGGACCCAGCCTAGCTGGGCCGAGTAGGCCACGCACTCACAAGACCGGGTGGGCTGAGCGAAACTGCTGAAATGGGACGGTCTAGCCTTCAGGTTTGCCGGCATTGAAGTGGGTGGGGCGTTCTCTTGAAGTGGGTGGGAAGTTCTTGTGTGCCGCTTGGTGTGTGTGGAAAGAGAAGGGACGCCGCTAAAATATATTATTTATCTGAATACATGTATATATATTAGTGTTTCTGAGTTTACTGTTTGTTAAGAACTGATTACAAATCAGCTTATAAATGGCGATCTGTTAAAACCCAGAGTGGACCTACGAAATGCAACTTGTCCAGTAGCACAGTTGGTAAATCAACCTGCGATTGGTGCAGAGATACTTTTCTCGAAGCTGGTTCGAATCTCACTCGGTACGGTTAAAACTTATTTTACGTTTGTCTTTTATTGGATAAAAAATGAGGACTGAGATTAAAAAGAAGGAGTTTGTGAAACTCCTTTTTTTTTTATCCAATAAAAGACAAACGTAAAATAAGTTTTAACCGTACCGAGTGAGATTCGAACCAGCTTCGAGAAAAGCATCTCTGCACCAATCGCAGGTTGATTTACAAACTGAGCTACTGGACAACTTGCATTTCGTAAGTCCACTCTGGGTTTTAAAAGATTGCCCCTCAGAAAATCCTTGCTACGCACGTGTAAAATAATCTGATTTGTAATCAGTTCTTCAAAAACAGTAAACTCAGAAACACTACTGTATATTCAGCTAACACAATTTTTTTTGTCGTTTCTGAAGTTAAATTTTAATGAGATATATTCGAGCTGAGGTTGTTTGAGATGACTAAATAAAGGTTGAATGAATATTCGCGCTGAGGTTGTTGTTAAAACGAGCTGATGACTCAACAACACACAGCAGCCCCGACTCTGCACGCAGAAAGTCCCACCCCCCCGCGAAATCTCTGCTGGCGCTATGAATTCTGGGATAGCCTCCGTCTGGAAGGATTCACGAATGCATCCTCAGATTTCGACAGGAAGTAGGCCGCATTCCTCGGCCGCATGAGGAGGAGTCTTCGAATTGGGACAGTCCTCCGCGCGGGGCAATGACGTATGCGGCCGACAAATGCGCACTCATGAGGATGCAGCCCCTGAATTGAGACACAGCCTCGGATGCACCCCCCACATTACATCAAACACACAGGAGGCTACAGTAGCCTGCATTGGCCAAAACAGTCACACTTGCTGCCAACAATAAAAGTAAAAAGCAGTACCAATAGGTAGACTGTTAAGAAAAATCCACATATAAAACAAAGTTTTACAGTAACCTCCATTTTTAATGCCCAATTCTGCAATTCTATTCTCACTTTTTGCATGGGGGGGGGGGGTTACAACAAAATGTGCTCTATATTACAAGCCTGAAGATCCTGAAAAACCACATCGCCACAAATCCTATTGCCCACCCATAATGCTAACTATGGGCGGCCGTGGCGTAGTGGTAAGGGCAGTCGTCTCCCGATCGGAAAGTTGGCGGTTCGACTCCCGGGACCCGCACCATGTGTCGTTGTGTCCTTGGGCAAGACACTTAACCCTGAGTTGCTCCCGGTAGGACTGGAAAGCACCTTGCATGGTAGTCTGCCGCCACCGGTTTATGAATGTGTGTAGCATTCAATATATGTGTAGCACTTTGAGATTTTCAGTAATGAAAAGTGCGTTATAAATTGAATTAATTATTATTATTATTATTATTATATAGCACACATGGAGCAAGCATCAACAAACTGCTCTGAACCTTGCTTCATCTACAAAGTGACGTTCGTCAGCAAATAGGAGGCATCAATCTGTTAGACTTCCCTGACACTAATAAAGAGCCATCTACCTGTACAATAATGTTTAATTTATTTTATTTTTTAAGCTCGTACTGAAGCCATGACACATGAAGAGAAGGGGTATTCCCTCCCTCCTGTAATCGTCTGCAAGGCGCTCACACGCGGCAGGAAGTTCACAGCTAAAAGCGAAAGAGATGTTATCTGTGGCAAGACGCTGCCTTTTTTTCCATGAAGTCATCACACGCACTGGGTAAAGAGAGAGTAGCTGGCCTGCAACAAAAGAGCTACTGTTCAGCCGACACAATGTGCCACTCTGCTGCACAGCTTGGCCGCACATGCAAATGACAGGCTGGGG
>JBBPBX010080358.1:0-16187 GCA_038048925.1 Garcialebias charrua | reverse complement strand
ATATATATATATATAAACACACACCTATATTATATATATATATATAGATATATAGATAGATATGTATAAATAAACGCACACACAGCATACATATAGGTGCGTGTGTTTATTTGCCAGTTATGAACGAAAATATTAGTATCATTTAATCACTGACTACATAAAATCATAACACTAAAAGCTGTCTCTTAAATCATACCTGGTGTTCTCGATCCTCTGGAGGATACAGTCTTTTTTCAGGTGGTTTCTCGTAGCCCAGCCACAAAGAAGGATGCAGGTTTTTGTTTTCGGAGCATGTTCAACACACACTAGTTGCAGCCACAAATTCAGCTTCGTCTGATTATTCGTACAGCCACAAACAGCGCAACAGGTACCCGACCTCCACAAGACATCTTCGTGACATCTTCGTGACAATATTAGCTCGAAATAACAGAAAACAGAACTTCAACGACGCGCACAGATTAGCAAGAAAACAACGAGGAGCCAATGCAGAAATTCTACTTCCGGGGTCAAACGGAAGTAAGATCGCTTCTACAGTGACACCCCCAGGAATAAGGTGGATAAAGATATCTAAAAATGTCATTATGACTACCGGTAGTCATAATTATGTTTGAGATATCTTGAATTGTCATTGCGGATGTTTGACACTTTAAATGACGAATCGGATGACGTCATTTCAGATATCTTTAATTATATTTTGACTAGTCTAAATTCATTTTAAGATGTCTTGAATTGTTATTCTGACTAGTCAGAATGTAAATACAGATATCTTAAATTAACATTCTGACTAGTCAAAATGTAATTGTGACTAGTCAAAACTCATTTTTAGATATCTAGAATGTAATTACGGATAGTCAGACTTCACAATTTAATGTTAAAAGGGCTTGCCATAGACAGTCAACACCATTGTCATCACCAGTATCATCATCATCTGAGCTCCAAGATGATAAGGATGAGAGCTTCAGTGCTTTTGATGAGTCAGACCCCATGTCTATTGATGACTCATTGTCAGATGATTCATCTCTGGAGGATGAACCAGGCTGGTTAGTTACTGCTTGCTTAGGAAAAAAACAAACAACAATGTTGTACCTTAGTGTGTTAATGTTAATAATTTTTCTTTTCAGCCAAACCCCAGGGGCAGACAAATACATTGTTTGCCACGATGAGCTGATGGAGTGGTTCTGCATCTGCAGTTGTGGAGAACGAGCAGAGGCCACTATAACTAAGAAGTCTGGAACTTTCATAGTAATTCAGCCGGTTGGTCATATAATTTACGTGTTTACCAGTATACAACCATCATTAGATTTTTAAATTTACACATAAAATTCTTGTTTATTTGATTATTGGTTTATTTAGTAAGTTTTGTTTATCTCTTTCAGACATGTGATTTTTGTGGTCACAAAAGATCCTGGAGAAATCAGCCTATTCTCCACAAAAACATGCCAGTCTGCAACCTTCTCCTGTCTGGGGCCATTCATTTCACAGGGTGTATGGTATCCCAAACTTTACGGATGCTGTCACTCTTAGGTGTACAGTCTACTTCAGCTGGAACTTATTTTAGGCACCAAAGGCTGTACACAATTCCGTCCATCATTTTAACCTGGAAGGAACAACAGTCGGCTTTGATGCAGCAGCTGAAGGAACTTGGTGGTGGTATGCTGTTGTCTGGTGACTGCAGATCTGACAGCCCTGGACAAATTATAATTATGTGGTTTATTTCAACATACATTTTTGTGACCAACAGGATCTACTGCAGCAGTGAAACTTGAGAAAGTGGCATGCCAGCCAGTGTTTGTGAAAGATGTCAGACGACTGTCACCACAGCATCAGACATATTCACTAGAAGCATATCACTCTCATTCTGAAGTTTGCATACAGGGTTCTCATATCTGGGCATGTATTCTAGGTAAATGTTATTTAGCTCTTCTTTAGTTCTTATAAATATACTTACTGTATCATGTTATGCATTAGTTCTTTAAATGTAATTGGGGCCCAATTTTACTTAATATCTTTGTTGAAAATAATTTTTATTAATTACAGATTGCTGCTGGCTGCTCTCCATTACAACAGCAATGGCATCAGAGACATAGCCAGAACAAAGGAGGGTGTGGAGAGCAGTGATGGCATAGTTACATTGAAAAAGTAACTTAGTTAAGTTACTGATTAGTCCTTGGGAAAAGTAACTTAGTTAAAGTTACTGATTACTTGATTTGGAAAGTAACTAAGTTAGATTACTAAGTTACTTTATTAGTTACTTTCAGCAGCTGCTGACAAGAACCCTCTGTCACAATACATAAAAAATGTAAATGTATTAATAAAATAATTACTAATAAAAAATATTCAAAAAACAAAATGGTCTTTCTTGACTTCATTAAACATAAATACTTGTTTTTATAAAACATAAAATAGTCTGAGTTCATTAAACATAAATACTTTTTATAAAAAATAAGGTAGTATTTCTTGATTTCAATATCATAAATGAAGGTTGAATGAATAAAGAAATACTTGCTTTATATAAAAAATAGTGTCTTTCTTGACTTCACTAAACAAATAATATTTTTACAAAAAAGTCTTTCTTCACTTTGTTAAACATAAATACTTTTTAAAATTATTAATATAATAAAGACAGTCTTTCAACGTCAAAATCAAGAGTCTCCTCCTCTCAGCTTGTAAAAGTCGTTATATCGTTCGGTTCATAGAGATGAGTAGGTATCATCACAAAGGGACGCTTACTCCCTTTGTTTTCTGTTGTTGTACACTTGTACAAAAATTAGAACTAATTATTCCACGTTGTTGAAGAAGATATACAAGTGATGAGGGGCAGAGAGGTAAATTAACATTATTTTCCTCATGTATGATAATGCTTAGTACTGTGGAGAACTGGGATTACAGGGATGAAGTTAAATAAATAGAAAGTGTGGAATACTTCAAACGTGCGTCCTGCTGTTTTGGGATCAGTGTGGCTATCACTGCTAACTCCTTCTCCAACCTCTGGCCGCACGGTCAAGCTCCGTGAGCACCTCAGTCCAGTGTTACGTTTCTGTCACGCCTGGTGTCAGGTTTCACAGCCACAGGTAGGTGACCGTCCCTCCTTGAGTCTTTTTTTATTTTTATCACTCCCGGAGACGCATTGAGGAAATAAAATTGAATTACAGTACTACAGAAAATGACCACAAAAAAAAGTAACGCACAGTAATTTTGATAAGTAACTTTAATCTGATTACTGTATTTTAAAATAGCAACGCGTTAGATTACTAGTTACTGAAAAAAGTGGTCCGACTGGAGTAACTAGTAACTTTGTAACGCGTTACTGACATCACTGGTGGAGAGATACACAGTGTGCTATCCACACTTTAAGAAAGGTGGATGGTCTGTGCGTCCAGTGAAAGAGGAGCCAACCTATGGTAAAACAATTTCAGGTTAGGAGATTTTCTGTTTATTTATATCAGCCTCCTAATTGAATTTGTATGATTACAGACTACAGCACTCATCAGGAAGCTGCAGGATATCTACGATAGAAACCCTCAACTGCTGAGCGGTGCAATACCTGCAGAGAGGTCAGTTGATCCTGGACCACTGGCAACTGTGTGAGACAGAGTGGACAAGCAAGAGGCTGTTGGGCAGTATGTCAGAAAATCAAGGTTTTCAGCAGAGGTAGATTTAGGTCCTTATTTACAGAATTTGTTTACAGGGACAATTTGCATGTGTCAAGGAAACTTCTGAAATGTAATTACTGAACTGTAGTTTACCACTGACTCATTTGATGTAACACTTTAGGCTGTACAGTTTGAAAACTAAAATTTCTCGGTCAAAAATCTCTGTCAATTAGGAATTACATCATATAATGTTTTTATGTTATATGTATATGTTCATCCAAACTGAGGTAATCAGTGACACAATCCATGATCAAGATGCCACTAGTGCATAAGAAAGCAATAGCTGAGTGGAAGTAATTTTTTGAAAAATAGATAAGTAGGATTTTCTGAGGTCAGTTGCTTGGTTTTTGTTCATGACATTTCTTCCTATTTTGCCAACCAATCTTCTGATTTTTGCTCCGCTTATACACCTTACAAAGAACAGCCTTTTCTTTCTTAATGCACTTTATGTTGAGGTTCATTTGAGTAACTTCTGGATTATGTCATTATTGGCAGCATTGTGGGACTGTGACTCAGAAGTTTAGTGGCAAAATGTTTTTTTTTTTTCACTGTTTAGACCTTTTAAAAGGGCTTTATTTAGTTTTTAAGGGATTGTGCCCAATGTAAAAAAAAAAGATTGTCATCCAGGATCAATATAACGGAAGCAATGCTGAGTAGAATTCACTTTGAAAATAGGGGAATAATAAGAATTTTACGAGCTCAGTTTGTTTTGGTTTTCTTGTTGTTGTTTTTTCTTAGTTTTTTTCCCCTAATTTGCCTACATGTTTTTTCTGATAAAGCTTTTCACTTTACATCCTCACAAAGGACAACTTTTTTTAATAATGCACTTTATGTTGACGCATATTGGGTTCGTCACGTTGGGATTATGACATTATTGTGGAGCTGTGACGGCCACATGTTTAAGGGCAAAATGCTACATTGTTTTTTATTTCTCTGTTTAGGCCTTTTAAAAGAGCCATAGCTTTTAAGGATTGTGCTCAATATTGTTTGGGGAAAAAAGGAGAATAAATATTGACAGTTAATCACTCTTGTCCTGGTGGTGATTTCGGGTGAAGTCGAGACATTTTTTAAGAATAATGTCTGTGTTAAGGATTTTTGAGCTTAGATTTAAAATTATTTATGGTCCATTTTTGTGTTTTTCATTTCCGGTCCTCATGACCCACTATTCTACATGTTTTTGTTCCCCGCTTTTCAACATATCATTTTTGCAGATCTTTGTCAATCATTCATTTATTAAAATCTGGTGTGCCAAAGCAGGAAAACAAAGATGGGCCATGAGGACCTGAATTGAGAACCACTGTCCTATTTCAAGATAAACTAACAACTTTACTTAATCACATTTCACTAATATTGAGTAGATTTTTACTTGTATTACAAATATTTTTCTTGTTGTAATGTATTAATTTCTTACAAATAAGAATTAACAACAAAAAAATCTTAAATTTAATATATTTTACTTACTTATAAGTTAAATTTCAAGTAATTTAATCCAAAATCAAGTTTTTTAAAGCTTATTTTAAGCATTTTCAATCTTAAATTTAATATATTTTACTTAAATTTAATATATTTTACTTACTTATAAGTTAAATTTCAAGTAATTTAATCCAAAATCAAGTTTTTTAAAGCTTATTTTAAGCATTTTGAATTCTTAAATAAGATCATTTATTTCTAGATTAAAATATCTTATTTCAAGATTTCTTGTTAAGTAAAATTAACTTGCTGCATGGACAGATAATTTCACTTGTTTTAAGTGGTTTTGAATCAAATATAGTATTTTTTTTCTTATATGTAGACCAGCCAAATTTGCAGTGAACAAGAATGTCCTTTAGATAATCTGGTGAAGTTCCGTGTAAGCATTGATGTGTAATGAGAGCAGTTTTGTACTGAATTCTGTAGGCGACAGGAAGCCAATGAAGGTTATGGAGAATGGGCGTAATATGTTCAAATTTACGAACTCTCAACAAAATCCTTGCTGCACTGTTTTGAATATATTGAAGCTTCTGAAGGTATTTACCAGGGATTCCAATAAACAGGGAGTTGCAGTAGTCGAGCCTGGAGGAGACAAAAGCATGGACGAGCTTCTCAGCATCAGAAAAAGTTAGGGATGGGCGAAGTCTGGAGATGTTTCGAAGATGGAAGAAGCAAGTTTTAAACAGAAGCTTAATGTGATTTTCAAATGTAAGATGAGAGTCCATTTTTATTCCAAGATTTGTAACAGAGGTGGAGAGGGGGATGTCTTGTCCAGAAAAGGAAATTGTTGTTATAGTAGATGTTTGTACCTGGTGAGGAGTGCCAATCAGTATGACCTCAGTCTTGGAGCAGTTTAATTGAAGAAAGTTCCGATTAATCCATGCCCTTATTTCCTCCAGACAGGCAGAGAGGGCAGTGAGTGAAGATGGAGATGACAATGGGGAAGATGAAGATGCTCCAGTCCTGATGTTTATGTTTATGTTTATTAAATTTGTTCATTTTTTTTTACAAAAGAAACAATACAAGGCAATCTCATAATGATAGTGTAGAAGATGTAAAAAAATGAAAGGTGGCAGAAAGAAGAATAAATCTTAAATTTTTTTTTTTTAAAGCTGTTTATCGTCGGCATAACAGTGAAAATAAATGTTGAACTGATTAATAATTTGACCTAAAAGCAGCATGTAAAGGGAAAACAGCAGGGGCCCCAGAACTGACCCCTGAGGGACACCACAGGAGATACAGACTGTCTGGGAAGTGGCATTGCCAAGACTAACACATTCCAGCCTACATACAAGATACAAGAGCTTTTATTAACATTGCACCAGTTCTCACCAATACAACGTGATAATGTATACACAGTCGTCCAGAAGAGGGGTAGAGAATGTAAAGCTGCTGCTTATTCAAACACATGACATGTTCTTCAGCGCGGCCTCTCTCATCCGTCTCGGGATGAAGGTCAAATCAGATATGGAAAAAGGAAAACACAATCAGTGGCGGCCTTAGACATTTTGGGGCCCCAGGCAAACCTTTGTAAAGGGGCCCTCCCCCAAGTCAGCCTAAATGTACCATTAGGCCCTGCCCTGAAGGTCAAAGATTTTCATGTTCATAGTCTAATACTGGGAACTAGACAATAAAAACAACTGTTTTTTTTCTCTACTTTAATAAGGTACAACTATCCTTTAAAGTCTTTTTGCAAAACATGTTTTATTATTATCTCGGGGTCTTGTTCACGAATGAGGGAAAACTGGAGCGTGAGATCGATAGGCGGATAGGTGCAGCATCCGCAGTGAAGCGGGTGCTGTACCGGTCTGTCGTGGTGAAGAGGGAGCTGAGTCGAAAGGCAAAGCTCTCAATTTACCGATCGATCTACGTTCCCACCCTCATCTATGGTCATGAGCTTTGGGTTGTGACCGAAAGAACGAGATCTCGGATACAAGCGGCTGAAATGAGTTTTCTCCGCAGGGTGTCTGGACTCTCCCTTAGAGATAGGGTGAGAAGCTCAGTCATCCGGGAGGGACTCGGAGTAGAGCCGCTGCTTCTCCACATCGAGAGGAGCCAGTTGAGGTGGCTCGGGCATCTGGTTAGGATGCCTCCTGGACGCCTCCCTGGTGAGGTGTTCCGGGCATGTCCCACCGGGAGGAGACCCAGAGGAAGACCCAGGACACGCTGGAGGGACTATGTTTCTCGGCTGGCCTGGGAACGCCTTGGGATTCCCCCAGAGGAGCTGCTCCAAGTGGCTGGGGAGAGGGAAGTCTGGGCCTCCCTACTTAGGCTGCTACCCCCGCGACCCGACCCCGGATAAGAGGAAGAAAATGGATGGATGGATGTTTTATTATTGCAATAAAAGGCTCTAAATCAAGTCTTACACCAAAATTCAACAACACTAAATAAACACAAACAAATAGAGAGGGTAGATGTGAGCAATACAGTAGAAATATATTTTCCTAAATTATAAGATTTTCACAACTTTAATTCTTTTAACGTTATATTACATATTCTGTAACAGGGAACAGTTGTTAGATCAATGTGAAAAGTGAGTGTGTGTAGTTGAGATGTGGTACTTTGAGATGAATTCACACACTGGCTCGATATGAACAGCAAGATGTCCAGGCATGAGACACTTTTTACAGCATTAAGTGATCATGAATTACCTTGATTATTCAGCTGGACTTCTATGAAAGTTGTCTTCTGTCTTGTTTCTGGTCTTTAATGATGCATGTTTAAAGACTGCATCTGAAAAAAACAACAAATATGTTAGTGTTGGAGGAAATAAAAGAAAAAATAAGACATTATTACATTTAACACATGTGAAGGCTCTCATTTATCCAAGTTTCCATAATTAAGACTGAAAGTTTTGACTTCTTTTTAAACCTTAAAACTTACACAGACTGTAAGACTTACTGTAAACTAAATGACTCAAATAATGTCACAGATTTTTCCACCTGGATTATTGAGCATGCATCAGGGAATGTCACTTTTCATTTATATCAATTTTTACATTTTAGATAACATTTTAATTTAGCAATCCTAGCCTTTTGATTCTGTTGTTTTAAACTAACAGTGGCATTTCTGTCCAAAGCAAACCTGTCATTATTAAAAAACACATTTTTGCATTACTCTGAAAGCTATAAGTTGTGCTTTATAATGTATTTAATGGAGGGACTATGGACCAAATAACAAAACAATGATAGTCTGATGAAGTTTTAACAGTCAAATATTTTGTAAAATGGTTGAGAATTTTTTTTATAGATAACTGTGGAATATTTTAGATCTATTCTATTCAATGTAAAGTCCGAATAATTTAATAATACTGTATACTAAGCAAGCAGGGCAGAGAGCTAAAGTAGGTAAAATATATAATCCCCTCTCTCCTATTTAAGTCAGAAGATTTAGGTCGAATATCTTTTAATATTTTGATACAGAAAGAAAACGTGAAAATAGTGGTTGTCTCAGCTGATTACTGTTAGGATTTCTTTTACCCAACCTACAAAATAATTTCTAAAACTCGTACCTCATCATCTTGCTGTGAATCCTCGTCTTTATCTTCATCTTGAGTCACTGCCTCGGCGCCATTGACTTCCTCCTGGATCCTGATGTCCGGTGTCCCATGCAATCTTCACAGAACACCGGCGGCGGTTCCGCCACACTTTTAAATGGGCCGCTGCCGCTCGTGACCGTCATTAGCAGTTGATGAAGTTTTAGAATTCGACCCATTAAAAAAGGTTGTCACTTTCGGTAGTGAAGAAACATACGTTATTGTTTTTTGACGCTTTTTACGTTTTTCAGCTCCGCTTTTCTGTCTCCTGTCTCCCGCTTCCTTCTCACTCAAACAGCAGGCGAGCATACAGCACTTCCTGGATTAGTGGGTGACGTCATGACGCATGACGGAATAGTCCATTTTAGTAGGGGGGTACAGAACTCAACCGTTTTTTCTGTTGCGTTTTTAAAGATAGTTTTCATCGTAACTATAATTATTTTTATGTTAAACGTACATTAACAAGCAGGAGCAATGTTAGGGATGTAGGTGACGGCTGGGGCCTCTGCTTATTGGCGGCCCATGCTCATTGGCGGCCCCAGGCAGCGGCCTCATTCGCCTTAATGGTAGATCCGCCACTGAATACAATAGGTATCATTTGTGATATTCAAAAAAAGGATCTATCAAAGATTGCCTTAAGACACTCTATGATAAAGTCCCAAAAACTCTATCAGCATTAAGCACAACCAGACAAGACATTGTTGCAGTTTGACGACATGCAAGGAGATCAAAGAGTCTGTGAGTAACATTCAGATAGCACAGTTCAGCAGTTGTTCAGCTTGGCGCTATCCGGGCGCACACACACAGAGATCTCTGGTGGGGGGTGGGGGGAGGAGGTCAGCAAGGTCTCTTCAGCTCTACGACTCCAGGAGAATAGTTTCCAGACAGCCTTCTTTTCAAGGTCGTGTGCAGAAACCAGATTAGATAGTTCTTTTGTTTATCTTCAATCCAGGCCACAGTGTTCTTTTTGACTGCAGCCTTCCAAGTCCAGGTGCTGTTCAGGTCCAAAATCGCCGAATCATATGAGGTTCCGAGCTACGAACCCCCATCTGTGCCCTGATTGAGGCCGGGCGGCTGTAAACGAGTTCCAAAGCGCACCGCAGGTCCGCGGTGGTCTACCGCCGCTCCCATCGTGCGATTCAGTTCGTACAACAGCTGGGATGAGGAGCTCACAGCCCGGATCAGAGAATCTTGCTGATCAGGAAGTTTGGCCAGCGCGCTGATAGCCGCCGAAGTCTTCCTGAGCTTCCAGTAGCAGACAGCTCCGCTGACGCCAAAAAACAGAGCAGCTGCCACCAATATCCCAATAATCCACAAATCTTCCACGTCTTCGACAGACAAGACGGTCAAACACATAGGTTGCCACTGTCCCCACGAGTCCATCATGTATCCGACAGCGTGCGTGTCAGAGGGGCAGACCACTTCTCCTGGCCCGGTCCGCTTCGTGGAAAAAATCTTATCTATAGAGGAAACAGCCCAGCCTACATGTATTGGAGAGGAAAGATCTGAACCAGTCCAGGACAGTGTCACAGAGACCGACCTCCACATGAAGACGGTGGAGGAAGATACTATGGTCCACAGTGTCGGAGGCTGCAGTGAGGTCAAAGAGGACAAGGATGGAAGGAGAACCAGCGTCGGCAGCCATGAGGACATCATTGGTAACTCTCAGCAATGTAGTCTCAGTACTGTGAGCTGCTATGAATCCAGACTGAAACTTCTCATACAGGGAGTGTTGCTGTAGGTGGTCCTGCAGCTGAGCAGCAACAGCTTTCTCCAGCACTTTAGACAGAAAAGGGAGGTGTGAAATTGGGCGGTAATTAGAAAAAATGTCGGGATCCAAATTAGATTTTTTCAGAAGAGGCCTAATGATGGTAGTTTTTAGAGGCAGTGGAACATGACCAGATTGTAGAGACTGGTTTATTATTTGAGTGATTACAGTAGTGGGCTTATCGCAAAGTGATTGGATTTTATGAGACGAGGGGAAGGGATCCAAGGCGCAGGATGAAGGCTTCATTTTCTTGATGATGGCCTCCACCTCACTCTGAACAACTTCGTCAAAGCTTTGACGAAGTTGTTCAGACATGTAGATGGCACACTAAGAACAGGGAGGTTGTGGAGCTGAGATCTGATAGTGTCAACTTTGTTTTTAAATGACGAAAGGAACAGGTCGCATTTTTGAGCAAAGTCCTCAGGAGTTTGTTTAATGGGTTTTAGCAGACGAGTTATTGTGGAGGAGAGCTGTTTAGAGTTTCCAGGGCAGGTGTTGATGATGTTAGAATAATATTTGGAGCGTGCTTCTTTAAGAGAATAGGCGTACGCTTTCTGATGATCTTTGTATGCCTGCTTATGTATAGAGAGACCAGATGATTTTACACATCTCTCAATAGCATGGCCAGTTGCCTTCATCTTGCGGAGCTCACCAGTGTACCAGGAAGCTGAACGGGAGAAAGACACCAGTCTTGTCTTCAAGGGAGCATACAGGTCCAGGAGCTCCTGGAGAGATTGGTTGTAGTAATCCACAGAGTCATTTGCAGATGAAGGATTGACAGCGGTCAGGGCATGAAGATCAGCAGACAGAACCAAGGGCGTAACTTTAGGTCTAACATTGGGGGGGTTGTGCTCTCTACTTATTTATTTATCGAATAAATTACTTTTTTTTAAATGATTCGGGATATTTTAGGGTTAAAATATATTGTAATGCTTTTACTGTGATTACTGTAACAGGTGACAAAATAAGTGTTAATTGTGCAAAAATAAATTACCAAACAATTTATTATAAAATATGTAAAATGTAAAACAAGCTTTAATAAAGTACTTTACTACTATTTATACTGTTTATTAATTACATCATCATCCCAACAACACAAACTGAGTGATGTAAATATAATCTGCACACAAAACATGTTCAACCAGAGCTCAAAATGTTTAACTGTCAAAGAAATGTGCAAGGAAATAAACTAATATCACTCTACAGGCACATTTTGTGAGAGGGCACTTCACAAAGACACAGTCAGGCCGTGTGAGACTGAAGGAGGTTCCAACCATTTGTTTTCATCGCCCAGAACCAAATGAGAAGTCCAGCAGAACTTTCACTGACCAGTGATCACACATATTGTTCTAAAGTTCCTGTTTTTAGTTTTCTACATTCACCTTATAATCTAGCTGTTTTTGCAATCTTATTTTAATTTGATTAAATTAAAAAAAAATCTGTATGCCTCTTTTAGAACTGTCTATTGTGCTCACTGTTGTCATCATCCTTTGTTTGTAACCAGCTCTCTCTTGTCATTGAGTCCTTAAAGCTCACCATTAACGTACCAGCTCCATCTCTCTGAGGACTGAACAGTTCCACCAACCTGGTGTCATTTCTTAGCCCATCGCTCAGTCAATCTGAAAAGATGAAAATGGACATGAATGTGATAATTTAATTAAAAATTGTTACAGTTCTACAGTTTATTGATGCTGATATATTCTTTGTAATAATTCTTATTTCTTGTTCTGTCTTGAAAGAGAGTCTAATCTGAACTTGACCCATGATTACCATACGCTAAACAAATAATATAAAACACATTTAAATTAACAGTCCTGCAGTAAATACCAATTTGTGAAGGTTATGGTGTTAAAATAATTTTATTCAAACATCTTGATTCAACAATTTATGCTGCAGTCTTTGACGAAGTATCTATAATTTGAACTAAATTAAACAACATCAATCTCTCAGAAAAAAAGGCTAAGTATTTTCTAGTTAAGATTTCAGTAACTGGAATTATCATAAAATATTTTTAAAAAATAAACTTTCAAATTTAAGCTGTACTGAATATTTTTAAACGCTGAATTAGACAGAAATACATAAATTTAAACCAGTCATGATGGCAGAACTAGCTGCAGTTAAAACACAACTACTGGTAGTAATTTAACATGTTTAATTAATAAAAATTGATAACATGAAGTATTAATGTTTATAAACTGGTACAGAACAGTCAGCTAACGCTTCACAATGGCAAAAAATATTGTATTTACATCAACTTACCGGAGAAAACACGTCTGAAACATCAAGAATTAACTACGTTCAATGGTAGAACCACTGCTGTTAGCTGCTGTTTGGAACATGGAGCAGCTCCGTGACCCACGTGACTTCCGCATTCCATTCTTACAATGGGACTCTATGGAAGTGTCGCAACTCTCTCTAGGGCTCTGGGGCCACCATGTAGCCGGTGGGATGGGTGATACCAAGTTTTTTGCAGGGGAGGGGGTCAGTCCTCAGGGAGTTTGCTTAAAAACACGCAGCAATTTTACTAAAAAATTTAAATGAATAAAGAAAATCAATTATTGATGTAAGATATGTATAATGATGAAATGATGTCATTTTATTGGGGGGGTTATATTGACTGGATCAAATTATTGGGGGTGTTATAACCCCCCCATCCCCCGTGTAAATTACGCCTATGGACAGAACATCAGGGGAAATGTTTTTAAAGTCCCGGAACTGGATAGGTCATTTTGGGTTTGAAGCAGGCGAAGATGAAGGCACTTCCAGGGAGATGACACTGTGGTCTGAGACACCCAGGTCATATACAGATGTTATTGATGAGTACAGTGTCTGTAATCACCAAATCCAGAGTATGCCCCCTGTTGTGCGGCCGTGGTGTAGTGGTAATGGCAGTCGTCTCCCGATCGGAAAGTTGGCGTTCGACTCCCGGGACCCGCACCATGTGTCGTTGTGTCCTTGGGCAAGACACTTAACCCTGAGTTGCTCCCGGTAGGACTGGAAAGCACCTTGCATGGTAGTCTGCCGCCACCGGTTTATGAATGTGTGTAGCATTCAATATATGTGTAGCACTTTGAGATTTTCAGTAATGAAAAGTGCGTTATAAATTGAATTAATTATTATTATTATTATTGTGCGTAGGGCAGCAAGGTGGCACAACTGGTAGAGCTGCTGCCTCTCAGCGAGAAGGTTGCCGGTTCAAATCCCGGTCCGGGGCCTTTCTGGGTGGAGTTTGCATGTTCTCCCAGTGCATGCGTGGGTTTCCTCCGGGTACTCCGGTTTCCTCCCACAGACCAAAAAACATGCATGTTAGGCTGATTGGTGACTCTAAATTTACCCTAGGTGTGAGTGAGAGAGTGGATGGTTGTTTGGTGTGAGTGAGACAGGTCCCTCTTGTAAATGAGTCCCCGTGATTCAACGAGGCTAGCCTGTATAAATAAAGGTTGAATGAATGAAAAAGGAGCGTCAACGTGTTGAGTGAGATTAAGAGAGTCCAAAAGAGACTTAAAATCTGTTACCAGAGGTGAAGAGGAATTGTCCATGTGGATATTTAAGTCGCCAAGAAAAATGGTCTTCACAGGGGAGGTGCAGAAAAAGTGAGGAGGTCATGTATCTCTGAGTTAAATGAAACATGCGGTTTGGGAGGCCTATAAATTAATATAACATTCATCAGGAGTGGGGGTTTGAAGCTGAAGGCCAGACATTCAATGGAAACATTGTTCCCTCGCCCGGACGCGGGTCACTGGGGCCCCACTCTGGAGCCAGGCCCGGAGGAGGGGCACGTTGGCGAGCGCCTGGTGGCCGGGCTTTTACCCATGGAGCTCGGCCGGGCACAGCCCGAAGAGGAGACGTGGGTCCCCCTTCCCATGGGCTCACCACCTGTGAGAGGGGCCAAAGGGGTCGGGTGCATTGTGGAATGGGTGGTGGCCGAGGGCGGGGACCCTGGCGGTCTGATCCTCGGCTACAGAAGCTGGCCATTGGGACATGGAATGTCACCTCTCTGGTGGGGAAGGAGCCTGAGCTAGTGTGTGAGGTTGAGAGGTTCCGGCTAGCAATAGTCGGACTCACCTCAACGCATGGCTCTGGCTCTGGAACCAGTTTCCTTGAGAAGGGTTGGACACTCTTCCACTCTGGAGTTGCCCCTGGTGAGAGGCGCTGAGCAGGAGTGGGCATACTTGTTGCCCCCATCTTGGTGCCCCGGTGAACGAGAGGGTAGCCTCCCTTCGCCTACGTGTGGGGGGACGGGCTCTGACTGTTGTTTGTGCCTATGCGCCAAACGGCAGCGCAGATTACCCACCCTTTTTGGAGTCCTTGGAGGGGGTATTGGAGGGTGCGCCTCCTGGGGACTCCCTTGTTCTGCTGGGGGACTTCAACGCTCACGTGGGCAATGACAGTGAGACCTGGAGGGGTGTGGTTGGGAGGAACGGCCCCCCTGATCTGAACCCGAGTGGTGTTCTGTTGTTGGACTTCTGTGCTCGTCATGGATTGTCCATAACGAACACCATGTTCAGGCATAAGGGTGTCCATATGTGCTCTTGGCACCAGGACACCCTAGGTCGCAGTTCGATGATCGACTTTGTTGTCGTCTCATCTGATCTGCGGCCGCATGTCCTGGACACTCGGGTGAAGAGAGGGGCGGAGCTGTCAACTGACCACTACCTGGTGGTGAGTTGGCTCCGATGGTGGGGGAGGATGCCGGTCAGACCTGGCAGACCCAAACGTATTGTGAGGGTCTGCTGGGAACGTCTGGCAGAGTCTCCCGTAAGACGGAGCTTTAACTCCCACCTCCGGGAGAGCTTTGAACACGTTCCGAGGGAGGCGGGGGACATTGAGCCCGAGTGGGCCATGTTCCGCGCCTCTATTGTCGAGGCAGCTTATCGGAGTTGTGGCCGCAAGGTTGTTGGTGCCTGTCGTGGTGGCAATCCTCGAACCCGGTGGTGGACGCCAGCGGTGAGGGATGCTGTCAAGCTGAAGAAGGAGTCCTATTGGGCCTTTTTGGCCTGTGGGACCCCGGAAGCAGCAGATAGGTACCGGCAGTCCAAGCGGCATGCGGCTCGGGTGGTTGCTGAGGCAAAAACTCGGGCGTGGGAGGAGTTCGGAGAGGCCATGGAGAATGACTTCCGTACGGCTTCGAGGCGATTCTGGTCCACCATCCGGCGTCTCAGGGGGGGAAAGCGGTACGCGACCAACACCATTTATGGTGGGGATGGCGTGCTGTTGACCTCAACTCGGGATGTTGTGAGTCGGTGGGCGGAATACTTTGAAGACCTCCTCAATCCTACTGGCACGTCTTCCACTGAGGAAGCGGAGCCTGGGGACTTTGGGTCGGGCTCTCCAATCTCTGGTGCTGAGGTCGCCGAGGTGGTTAAAAAGCCTCGCGGTGGTAGGGCTCCGGGGGTGGATGAGATTCGTCCTGAGTTCCCTAGGGCTCTGGATGTTGTGGGGTTGTGTTGGCTTACGCAACTCTGCAGTATCGCATGGACATCCGGGGCAGTTCCCTTGGATTGGAAGACTGGGGTGGTGGTTCCCCTATTCAAAAAGGGGGACCGTAAGGTGTGTTCTAACTATAGGGGGATCACACTCTTAACCCTCCCTGGTAAGGTCTATTCAGGGGTTCTGGAGAGGAGGGTCCGTCGGATAGTCGAACCTTGGATTCAGGAGGAGCAGTGTGGTTTTCGTCCTGGTCGTGGAACACTAGACCAGCTCTACACCCTCAACAGGGTCCTGGAGGGTACGTGGGAGTTTGCCTAACCAGTTTACATGT
>JBBPBX010080357.1:0-16187 GCA_038048925.1 Garcialebias charrua | reverse complement strand
CAGGGGGCATACTCTGGATTTGGTGATTACAGACACTGTACTCATCAATAACTTATCTGTATATGACCTGGGTGTCTCAGACCACAGGGTCATCTCCCTGGAAGTGCCTTCATCTTCGCCTGCTTCAAATCCAAAACGACCCATCCAGTTCCGTGACCTTAAAAACATTTCCCTTGATGTTCTGTCTGCTGATCTTCACACCCTGACCGCTGTCAATCATTCATCTGCAGATGACTCTGTGGATTACTACAACCAATCTCTTCGGGAGCTCCTGGACCTACACGCCCCCTTAAAGACAAGACTGGTGTCTTTCTCGCGCTCAGCTCCTTGGTACACTGATGAGCTGCGCAAGATGAAGGCAACTGGCCGTGCTATTGAGAGACGTGTAAAATCATCTGGTCTGTCTGTGCATAAGCAGGCATATAAAGAACATCAGAAAGCATACGCCTATTCTCTTAAAGAAGCACGCTCCAAATATTATTCTAACATCATCAACACCTGCCCTGGAAACTCTAAACAGCTCTTCTCCACAATCACTCGTCTGCTTAATCCCATTAAGCAAACTCTTGAGGACTCTGCTCAAAAATGCGACCTGTTTCTTTCATCTTTTAAAACCAAAGTTGACACTATCAGATCTCAGCTCCACAACCTCCCCGTTCTCAGTGTGCCACCCACCCGTCTGCATTCTGGGACCCTAAACAGCTTTGACGAAGTTGTTCAGAGTGAGGTGGAGGCCATCATCAAGAAAATGAAGCCTTCATCCTGCGCCCTGGATCCTTTCCCCTCTTCTCTCATAAAAACCAATCATTCTGCAATAGGCCCACTTATCACTCAAATAATAAATCAGTCTCTACAATCTGGTCATGTTCCACTGCCTCTAAAAACCGCCATCATTAGGCCTCTTCTGAAAAAATCTAATTTGGATCCCGACATTTTTTCTAATTACCGCCCAATTTCACACCTCCCTTTTCTGTCTAAAGTGCTGGAAAAAGCTGTTGCTGCTCAGCTGCAGGATCACCTACAACAACACTCCCTGTATGAGAAGTTCCAGTCTGGATTCAGGGCAGCTCACAGTACAGAGACTGCATTGCTGAGGGTTACCAATGATGTCCTCTTGGCTGCTGACACTGGCTCTCCCTCCATCCTTGTCCTCCTTGACCTCACTGCAGCCTTCGACACTGTGGACCATAGTATCCTCCTCCACCGTCTTCATGTGGAGGTCGGTCTCTGCGACACAGTCCTGGACTGGTTCAAATCTTTCCTCTCCAATAGGCTGGAATGTGTTAGTCTTGGCAACGCCACGTCCCAGACAGTTTGTGTCTCCTGTGGTGTCCCTCAGGGGTCGGTTCTGGGGCCCCTGCTGTTTTCCCTTTACATGCTGCCTTTAGGTCAAATTATTAATCAGTTCAACATTTCTTTTCACTGTTATGCCGACGATACACAGCTTTACATCAGGACTGGAGCATCCTCATCTTCCACCTTGTCATCTCCATCTTCACTCACTGCCCTCTCTGCCTGCCTGGAGGCAATTAGGGCATGGATGAATCAGAACTTTCTTCAATTAAACTGCTCCAAGACTGAGGCCATACTGATTGGCACCCCTCACCAGGTACAAACATCTCCTATAACAAGACTTTCCTTTTCTGGACAAGACATCCCCCTCTCCACCTCTGTTACTAATCTTGGAATAAAAATGGACTCCAATCTTACATTTGAAAATCACATTAAGCATCTGTTTAAAACTTGCTTCTTCCATCTTCGAAACATCTCCAGACTTCGCCCATCCCTAACTTTTTCCGATGCTGAGAAGCTCGTCCATGCTTTTGTCTCCTCCAGGCTCGACTACTGCAACTCCCTGTTTATTGGAATCCCTGGCAAAAACCTTCAGAAACTTCAATATATTCAAAACAGTGCAGCAAGGATCTTGTTGAGAGTTCGTAAATTTGAACATATTACGCCCATTCTCCATAACCTTCATTGGCTTCCTGTCGCCTACAGAATTCAGTACAAAACTGCTCTCATTACACATCAATGCTTACACGGAACTTCACCAGATTATCTGAAGGATATTCTCATTCCATACTCATCCACCCGTTCGCTGCGGTCACAGAACAGCAATCTCCTTCACATTCCGAGAACCAAATTAAGGACCATGGGAGACCGGGCTTTCAGTGTGGCTGCCCCCCGCCTGTGGAACTCTCTTCCTGACTGTCTAAGAGCCCCACAGTCTGTGGTTGACTTTAAGAGCGACTTGAAGACCTTTCTTTTCGACCAAGCATACTCTACCTCCTCATGATTCTACTTTTGATCTTAGCTGATATTGTTATTGATTTTAATTGTTTTATTATTTGTTTTATTGTCATTTAATTCTGTTGCTCCTTGTAGCACTTTGAGATTTTCATTAATGAAAAGTGCGTTATAAATTGAATTCATTATTATTATTATTATTACTTCTTTGGTACCCCAGGTTAACAGTGGGGGCCCAGTCTTGGGAATGTACATCACCTGCTGCACTCGGACAACCTAAATATAAGACACCACTTTAAAGTAAAACACGTAAATGCCTTTCCTAGCACTAAGCTAACCGCTAACAACATTAGCATTCTAATCGGATTTTTTCTGGGAACAACCAAGTGTTGAACCACTACACAAGCTAGGGCATAACATATCTTATCTGTCTTTCTAGTTACTGTCCAATAAAATATCTGAAAATATGATTTAAACGATACGACCCTTACCTGTTACAAAGTGGTCGCTGCAGACTCTCGTCAGTTTCTGCACCTCCTGTTTTTAGCCGTAGGTTGTAATCCACGTTTGTCGTCTTTTTTCTGTAAGTTTTTTTAAATTAATCCCCTTGTAGCATACTACTTTCGGAACACGAAAATAACTTTTATCTATCTCTCGATTAGAGCGGTTGCAACAACCGTAAACGGCACAGAATTTAGGCATGTTGACGCTGAATCAGCAACAGAAGGAAACGGCTGCGTTTACTTCCGGACCCCCGCCTGCATTCTGTGACGTCACTGCTACGCCATCTGAAACCCAGCAATATTGTTTTGGTGATATTCTTCAGAGAGACTTGGATGAGTGTGTGAGACTGTTGAACAGTCACAGGAAACGCCCCTCCAGAACAGCATCATGTCCAGGAGGAGTGCCAAACGAGCTCTATGGGTCTGAGCTGGACACCACCCTCAGAAGAGGATCTAGAGGAACTAAAGTTTAGTCAATAATATCATCCTACCTCTAGCAATGAAGCTTTCATAGTGTTCAGTGGTAACTTCTATCAGGCCTTCAGTGTCAGTTGTTCCTGTGAGGTGCTGGTACAGCATCTCTGCCAAGAACCTAGGACCTGGACCTCCATGAACTATGGATGTGGCAATCATCCTCCTAGCAAGAAAGTATCCATCATCCTTTTCTGCGAGTTCTTAGTCAGAGTCAGAGTCAGAGAGAATTTATTGTCATTTGCACCGCATGTAGTACATGTGTTGAAAACGAGATTATGTACACAGGGTCCCAGTTACATCCAACAACAAATGCAAGAGAAATACAATAATAACATCTAGGATTAACTAAGAGAGACATCACATCAGCTAGTAATACACTAAGCCCTAATGTAGTAGAAAAACATCATTATAAACAGCAGCACGAACATGAGCAGATGGTCACAGATGAACGCAGCAACAAGAAACAGATCAGTACAGTATCAGTATGATGTGACATTTTGCAGTGTTTATTCTTATTATTTATTTATTCATGAGTCTGACAGCCTCAGGGTAGAAGCTGTTTCTCAGTCTAGTGGTTCTACATTTGATGCTCCTCAACCTCCGTCCCGAGGGGAGTGGTGCAAAGAGTGAGTGTGCTGGGTGAGTGAGGTCTTTCATGATGCAGGTGGCTCTTTTTCTGCATCTGGAGGTGTAGTCTTAGGCAGTCTATCAGAAGGTTGAAGAAC
Source organism: Garcialebias charrua (assembly GCA_038048925.1). Taxonomy (NCBI): domain Eukaryota; kingdom Metazoa; phylum Chordata; class Actinopteri; order Cyprinodontiformes; family Rivulidae; genus Garcialebias; species Garcialebias charrua. The sequence continues at coordinate 12,238 of JBBPBX010080357.1, read as the reverse complement.
TCACGCTTGGATCACCATTGTCCACTCCATCCTCAGCTCGTCCCTCATCATCAGTGAATGCCTAAAATATATATTTGTTAGCTGACATTATTGTAAGAGTATGTCTCAGTTTAATTTTTGTTAATAAATGATTACAAATCAGCTTATTTTATAGAAAGCCATATATAGGTCGCAACTGACTATAGGTCGCAGGTCACATGAAAAAATGGGTCGCAGGTCACATGAAAAAATGATAAAAAGCTGTGACCTATAGTCCGGAAAACACGGTACAGTATATCAATTTTTACATTTTAGATAACAATTTAATTTACTAATCCTAGCCTTTTGATTCTGTTGTTTTAAACTAACAGTGGCATTTCTGTCCAAAGCAAACCAGTCATTATTAAAAAACATATTTTTGCATTACTCTGAAAGCTATAAGTTGTGCTTTGTAATGTAATTAATGGAGGGAATATGGACCAAATAAAACAACGATAGTCTGATGAAGTTTTAACAGTCAAATATTTTGTAAAGTGGTTGAGAAAAAAAATTAATGGATAACTGTGGAATATTTTAGATCTATTCTATTCAATGTATAATCCGTATATTTTAATAATATAATAAACAAGCAGGGTAGGGAGGGAGCTAAAATAAGTAAAATATAAAATCCCCTCTATCTCTCCTCGTTTAAGTCAGAAGATTTAAGCCGAATATCTTTTAATATTTTGATACAGAAAGAAAACATGAAAATAGTGGTTGTCTCAGCTGATTACTTTCAGGTTCCCTTTAGGTTCTCTCGGTGCAACACAATTGCTATGGGAACTAGCGCCCCCGTGAGGTTACCTGAAGGAATATACTCACGCCTTTACGGCTGGGGCGTCAGCGTCGCGCCAGAGGCCCCGCCCTCTGGACATATAAGCGGCTGACGCCCGTCCATCTCTCTCTTTTAGCACTTCACCTCGCAAATATCTGAAATACTCTTCTCGGATCTTCTCTGTACCTCCATCGCTCGACCAGAGGTGAGCTCGCTCCCTACACAGAGCATACAGAGAAACTTCTACTGCGGACTGCTGGGCTGGCGAAAGCTGGCCCGGCACATTTTTCTTCACCCCAAAGTTTTCTTCTCCTCTCTCCACAGAACGCTTCGCTCGAGGGCGCTGATTGCGCGACACAGCTACCCTGCTAACAACTAGCAGGCTAGCCGGCGAAAGCGACACGAGGAAGGAGACGTCTCCGGACTACGTTAGCACGGCTAACGGACCTAACTCTTCTCAGCCACGGGTCCTGAGAAGGTAGTGCAAAACCCAAAAGTCAAAGAAGACCAGCAGGCCAGCAAGCCCCAGCTCCCGTGCCTTTTTTCTCTTCTGCTTTTCTAGTGCTCGGTTAGCGAACGTTAACTGCGAGGCATGCTACCTGCTAAGCAAACTAAGCTAATAGGCCAACAGCCCCGAGCAGCTCGGCGAGAGGACGTCATCGGACGAGGAACTCTGACAGGCAGTGAGCTCCGGCTCCCGTACCTGCTTCAGCGGATCTGGCTACCCCCTTTTCAGCAGCGGACACCCACGAGGCCTATCCGCTCTGCTCTGGGATGCTACACGCAAGGACACTCGAAGCTTTTCTCGCGGATGACCCCGGAGAAAGGAGTAACCCCGTTGCTATCTGGCTAGCTCCCACGGTTAGCATGGCTAACCAGGGGTACCCACGACAACGCGCGGCGGAGGATGGCGCTGCTAACACGATTAGTGCGGTTACGAGCGGACAACGAAGGACTCAATCATGAGGTATGTGAAAATGTTTGAACTAGCTTGATAGCTAACCTTCTCATTATTTGCCTTTTCCGCTATCCTACGAATTGACGGTAGAATTCATCACAGATAACTAATGCCTCTTATCAACAGGTCTGGTTCCTGTAAGGTCCCATTGTGGCTAGTTTGGGCCAGTTCCTATGGGACCGGTTTATTTCTGTATCCATGCGCGCATTAGGACCCCTTTGGTGGGCGTGAAGTTCTCCTGCAGTGGGCGGGTAGTTCTCCTGCAGTGGGTGGATCATTAATATCAACGCTTCTAACCAGCTGGTGGCGCTAGTGATACATTAAGCTCTTTACGAACCACCACTAACAATAGAAGAAGAAGAGCTGGGGAAAACAACACACAACAAAATGGATGACCTCGTTGCTTTTTTCAACGTTCTGCTTTGCCTGTTGCTTTTTCAAAGAGTAGAAGAACTGAGCAGAGTTGGGAGGGAAGCGATTTTCAATCACAGAAGACACGTTATTTTCAGGCGTCGAAGAGAACTTCTGTTCAGACGTTTAACAGCAATCCGAACCATGGAAAGGCTGCGTTTATCCACACAAAACACTGAACAGTCTGGAGCAAAGTAGAGTTTTTGAACGTTTAAATGAAGTTTCCATAGCATAGCATAGTTCATTACTTATTAATAAACTACATTACATTGGACTCTGGAAAAACCTTTTAGTGTTTATGCTTAACCTTGCAGCTTATTAAATTAAGCTATCGCACATTATCTCAACAATTGAAGTGATGTTTAGCAAGAGGAAGCTAGGCTTTTTTAACTTCGATTTGATCCTCTATCCATTAAAAAACTACATGATTTGAAAAACATGGCTATAGTGTTTTAAATTTAAATCCTGCTGTGCTCCATTTTACCAGTCAAACTCACGGAGATATTTTTTGACCTTGGGTAAACATGCTGCAGAAGCTGCTGGATCCACAGGATGGACATCAGGCCACAGGTGTTTGAGATGCTATGATGGAGAAACTCCTGAATGAGGATGATTATAAACAGATTACACAAATCCTACACCTTTATAACTGTACTGCTATGTAGATTGATTTACAAAACATGGAAATAATGTATTATGGCTACAATTTCCAGTACTCATTACAGAAAAAACAAAACAATAGAAAAGCTACTCCTTATTTGTAACTGTCACTAATCATCTGAGGACCTTTGTCAATTTAATGAAAAATAGTGTGTGTGTGTGATTCAAGTTATAAAGCTGTGCTTTGCCGTGAGCTTGGGTTATGGAGATTGACACATGCCGAACAATCTCCATTTTGCAAGCTTACAGAACGCCACAGCTTTATAACTTTATTCACACACTCCATTTTTCATTAAATTGACATTGCTCCTCAGATGATTAGCGAAATGTCTTCACTTCAAATGAAAGTCTTTTTTTTTTTTAATCCATTTTGGTTTGGATTTGACATGTAAAGGATAACATAGAATCTTCACCAGTGTCGTTATAGGTTAAAAAAAAACAAAGTTACTTTGCTTATCCTACACTATTGACTTACAACAAAAATGCTGTAAGCGCTTCACTTTTGAAGATAAGATGGAAGCACAACTTACAATTGTGTTTTTATTAGAAATTAAGGCATACAAAACAAGAAAAAACTTTTTTAAGGTTTAGAAATATACATCTCTCGTAACTTATCGGTTTGCCATGGAACGGGCAACCGTTTCCAGCACCCCAAGGAGCGCTTGATTGAAAGCAGCCCTCTGGTCAGCCTCCTGCCTTCGTTGTGCTGCTTCCTCTCTTCTTAAAGCCATTTCCTCCCTCAGAATGGCTTGCTCCTGCTCCCTCGCTGCGTCAGCTTGACGTTGACTCTCCGCAGCAGCGGCCTCACGTGCTTTTTGGGCTTCCTCGATGGTTAACCGGAAGTGTTCCTCTCGCTGTGCCCGGTTCTTCTCCTCCTGTTCAGTCTGAGCTGTAATAAAGCTTTCAGCTACAGTTGTCGCTTTGCGCTTTCTATGACCTAGATAGAACAAACAAGAAAATGGCTGTTAGACAATGAAGTACAGAATGATACAGTTTTTAAATACGTTATTGAAGTTTTAGTTCCTGCTAATTTTGAAAAAAGATCGTAACATCAGGAATATGATTCTCTTCATAAAGCAATCTTGCACCTTTATGGTGGTAAGCAAGTGGGTATAAACAAATGACATGTATTCTTTTTCAAGAGTTTGTGTGAATTTAGAAAAAGAACAAGGCCATCATAAAACAACAAAAAAAAACACACTGAATAATATGAATTATAAACTTGATGAATGAAAGTTAAAGTAATAAATGAATAATACATTTTAGCATTAACACAATTGAATAATTGATAATGTAGTTTTACTACATGTACGTTGTTTTACAAGAAAATAGTAAACACAACACAAAATTACTATCAACGTGATGTTAGACACGTTTGGTGCTGCTTCATACCTAGTAAGGGGTGTTGGGTGGGGCCTTTCTGCTGCGTGTTGACCGGCGGAGTGGATGTAGAATTCCTTGAAGCTGTACTTGGAGATTCAGTGGTCGGGGAAGGGTTTGAAGTGGGAAGGCTTGGAGAGTCAGAAACAGAATCTGAAGAGCCTTCTTCTTCTTCATGGACACTGTCTGCATCAAAAAAAGAGTGCAAAAACAGAAACAAAGTACAGTTAACATTGATGCCAAGTAATGACGACGTAACAGTGTGAGCCTCATTTGTTAAGATAGTGTATATACAGAATTTCTTGAATTAATTCTAATAGCTATTAATATAAATTTAATGCCATTACAATGTTTTTAATACTACTACAACACTGAGCTGGAACCATTGTATTTCAGTTCAGAGCAACTAATAGTAAAGTGATAAATTACTGTAATTTTCTTCCTAAAGTTTGGTAGTAAATGTAGTTTTATAACTATTTTTGTATGCTGGATACATCAAGTTGCTTCTTGCCTCAATAAAAAGCACTGACCTACTTGTTATTTAAATCTAACCCACGGCAAATAGTTATTTAACTTTTCACACACACAACATAACTCTAATGGCAAACAAAAAACTTGAAACTTGAAACCAGAATAGTTTAAAATAATTCATCATTGAACACATGCAAAATTCAAATAGAGGGGGGAAAATAATAACAGCTGTACTGTATATTTCTGCCTGTAAGTCTCTGTTTTTAACAAAATTTACATGCCCTGGGACTTATAGGCCAAAGTGACATATTTATCGAATTTTTCCCATATTTATAAACCATTTTTGGACAGATATAACCGTTTCCATTTAGACTAAACCAAAAACAGCTGCACCACCCCGGTGAATTTGACCATTAAAGTGCATTTATTAAGCAAATGATAGACTGACACGCAACTCTGCTATAATTTACAGCTAAGAAACAATTCTTTAGGAGCTTTTTTGTTGTTAAATTTAAGATAAACGAGCGCATGCCTTCTTCCTTGTTGTTGTCGTCCCGCACGCGCGTGCAACAGCACCAAGCGCCAAACTATCTTTACAGCAGATTATTAAATCACGTTTTTAGTAAGAAAACGTTAGACTGAGACACACCTATGCTATAATTGACAGCTAAATAATTGTTTATGTATTTTTCTTCAGAGAAAGGGGCCGCTCCGAGTCCTCCCTCCATCTTTTTTTTTTTTTTCAGAAAAGCCTCTCGGCTGTTGCTGAAGTCTCCGGTGGTTTTTCAGTCCAAAAACGCTCAGAGAGTTGCATGACTCACTGGAAATATGTTTAAAGTTATAAAACACTCACCATCTACTATAGACTCCAGAAGAGAAGTGCTCCTCCGACTTGTTGTTCTCGATTTTTGGCAGCATGGCAGCTTGCATTTCCTGGAAGACTTCTTCTTCTTCTTCTTCTTCTTGGCGGATTGCAAACAACGTTCAGGTGCATACCGCCACCTACTGGAGAAGACTGAATCTCCGCCCTCCGACCTAGGACTACGCCCCCTGACCAATCAGTGACCACACTGTGCTGATGTCATAACTGGACCCATGAGAACTGGTACTTTGTACCTAGTTGAGGCAGGCACCAAAATAGGACCGGTTTCTCGTGAACAGGACCCTGTGGGTACACTCCATAACTAGTTGTTAACTAGTTACGAACGAGCCCGAACGAGCGCCAACAGGACCTGTTGATAAGAGGCATAAGTGTTTTTTACCGATGCTGCGCTGCTCGAGGGCCCGTATTAGCACCGCTAGCGGGCTTGCAAGTACCTCCACGTTTAGTCCCGGCTAACAAGGAGACTCTCTGTCCAGCAGAGTCCAGGAGGAGGATTTTCAGCTATCTGTTCAGCTGCGCTACCTGGTTGTTTCTTCCTTGCAACATCGATGACGCTGAGAGCTTATCCACCCATGAGGCTATGGATGACTCTTTGACGTTAAACCATCTCAGGGCCCGAGGGGCCCTGGCGGGATGGACAAGGACAAGTGGCCTCTGTATCATAGGCCCACCAGGCAGAAAAGCTACAGGAGCTGCAAGGGGCCACCAGCAAAAGAAGAAGAAAGGAGATGCCCCTGCCAATGACTGAAGGTGTCCTGGTCCCAAAATGGGAACAGGGCCCCAGGTTTGCCCGCTCACGCAGTATGGGATCCTGGCCTTTTGAGCCCAGACTTCACTTGTGAAATGCTACAAGGAGCTGGTGGTGCGTGTGCGCGCCCTAAACAACAACTCATCTACTGTAATTGTCATCCACACACGATAATAAAATCTCAGACTACTGAATGTGTCCTGGTCCCAAAATGGGAACAGTGCCTCAGGTTTGCCCGCTCACGCAGTAAGGGAACCTGACCTTTTGAGCACAGACTTCACTTGTAAAATGCTACAAGGAGCTGGGGGTATGTGTGTGCGCACAAAACAATAACTCGTCTACTGTATGTGTAATGAAAAATAAACACTGTTTCATGCATATACAAGAATGTAAGTTCCAGAGCACAGACTACCCTGGTTCTTAACTCACCACTTGGTGAAACACAACCTACTACGTCAAACTACAACCGCAGTGGGACACACGAGTTTTGCCTGAGACAATCAAATCTCGCGATGTCTTCTGCTGGGTGGACCGGCCTGCTCCAGAGTACGCGGGAGGGGTCGAAGGCCACCCCTTCTGCACCCAAATGAAGCAAGCACTTGCTAGACATCCTTCCCAGGGGATGCGTTGCGGGCTCAAGTTCTTCCTGGTGCCCAAAAGAGATGAATACCTGAGACCAGACCTGGATCTCAGGACTCTGGGTGTGGTGGATGCTTCTACCACCACCACATCGTGTTAGTATTTATTTAATTATTATTTGATATATTTTCTGATGGGTGCACCACATCGTGTTAGTATTTATTTAATTATTATTTGATATATTTTCTGATGGGTGCACACTTTAGTTAATGTTTGTCTGAATGGTTTACTAACACTTGTTCTTCTGTTTTGAGGTGCTGCAAATGCAGAACAGCTGGAGGAGGAAGCCTGGAACATACCACTTTTCTAAAAGACTGAGGGGAGAGGGAACTTTATTTGTTAAACTTGGCTTTAGTTAGGTTTGACACTTTAATATTCACTTATTGTTTGTGCTAAGCTAGTTGAGTTTTGCTTTATTTGTTTCAAATGCTGTATTTAGCTAATTTGTATTTTCTGTTCCCTTTATTATGTTGTGCCTCCCTCATGTGGCAGAATTGGGTTACTCCGGCCCTATTTAAGCAGCCCTTTGTTCTTTGTTAGCAGGTCAGTTTTGTTAGAGTTCAGTTGACCTCATTTAAGTTGGGCCCAAATTTGTTGTTTATCTTTTGATTAATTTTTCATTGACATTTGATTCTTTGTTAGCCATTTTTTGACCTATTAAATTGAAATTTTTGGCTGATTTTTGAACACCTTTGTCCTTATTTAAGTCTGGTCCCCTCACAGTTGGTGTCAGAAGTGGGATATTTTTTTAATTTTGTAAGGACATTGGTGTATTTTCTTCCCCCTGATTCTTCAAGTTTTGGGATTAACTGCCTCTGACAGTTTTTTTTTCTCTAAGAGGAAAAGGTGCCAAAAAATGCCTGGAAGAGGAAGAGGACGACCAAGAGGAGGAGCCAGTGCTGAGCCAGATGAAAGTGAGGCTGTTGATGAAGGTGGAGCAGTTGGTGGAGTGCTTGACCTGGAAGAGGAAGGTGAGAGTGAACCAACACTAGCAGACTTGGCTATGCTTCTCAGAGCCCATATGGGGCAACAGAAGGCCAAGGAGGACTACTGGACCAGTGAAGCTGCTAAGCAAGAGAAGAAATTTGAGGAACTACAAAAACAGTTCAGCTTGTTGAAAAGGGAAACTCACCTCCAGACCACTCCCCCTGCTCCTCAGAACACTTTACCAGTGCGGCCTACACAACCAGCAGATCTTGGAGTAGCAGCTTCACCTCAACACAGTCAATCAGGTGACCTTAATGAACATTCACATGTTTTTTATGCACCAAAATTACAAAAACTTAGTGAAGAAGACGACATTGAACATTTTCTCATTACTTTTGAAAGAATGGCTTTTGCTTGCAGGTGGCCAAGAACTGACTGGGCTTTTCACTTAATACCACTGCTAACAGGCAAAGCTAGAAGTGCCTTTGTGCACATGGATGTTGATTTGTCTATGAACTATGATCAAGTCAAATTTGCTATTTTGCAGAAGTATGATATTAATGGTGAAACCTACAGGCAAAGATTTCGCTCACTTCAAGTGGAGCCTGAAGAAACTCCAAAAGAGCTCTACATAAGGCTGAAGGAGCTGTATATCAAATGGGTGCAGCCTAATGGCAAAACTGTTGAACAAATCAATGAAATAATAATTCTTGAACAGTTTTTGAGAATGTTGTCACCAGAACTACAGGTGTGGATAAGAGAACATAATCCAAAAACTGCAAAGGAGGCTGCTGAACTGGCGGACGTGTTTGTGGCTGCTAGAAGGAAGAACTCCTGGGCTTTTCAAAGCTGGAAAAAGGATGGCTACAATCAACCTCCAGCCCAACAGGTTTCAGGTGTGGGTAAGCTCCCTGTAAAAGAGAGATTTGGCTCAACTTTTCAGGGGAAAAGGCCCATTTGTTACTTATGTGGACAGGAGGGTCACACCAAACCTATGTGCCCTCAAAATGCTGTTAAGTTTTCCCAGATGTGTTTTGTGCCCAGGGAAGAAACTCAAAAGATGGGAGCAATGCAGCCATTAATGGAGACATCTGTGGAGCTCAACGGTCAGGCATTGAAGGCCCTGATTGATACAGGGAGTACCCAGACCTTGGTCCAGCGCCGGTATGTCTTACCCCAGTTTGTTTGCACCAGTGAGAACATTCCAATTTGCTGTGTCCACGGTGACGAAAGAAAGTATCCAACTGCAGATGTCTATGTCACAGTGAAAGGGCAAACTTACCTGCTTAATGTTGGGGTAGTAGATAACTTACCATTTCCAGTAATTCTCGGCAATGACCTACCGGTGCTTATCGACCTGTTACAATCTCCTCAGTGTAATGTTGCACTAACTCGGGCCCAAGCAAAGCAATCTGAAGAAATTGTCCCTGACCTTAGTACTTTGCCATTTCACAATGTGGAATTTTCCACAGGGAAAACAAAATACAGGAAGTCCAAAAGACTGCGGAGAAGAGAGAAGTTTCAAGGGACTGTGGTAGTTCCTCCTGACACACCGCAGCCTGGAGTACTCCAAGATTTTAAAATTCCTGGTAATATAGTAGAGCTGCAGCACCAGGATTTAAATCTTGTGAAGTATTTTAAAGAAGCCAAAGTCAACAAAAATGATTTTTGCATTCACAATGACATTCTTTACAGACAATGTGGGCCAACTAAACAGCTGGTGGTTCCCAAAGCAGTTAGAGAAACAGTTTTGAAGTTGGGCCATTCAATTCCCTGGGCTGGCCACTTGGGGAAGCATAAGACCTTAGCCCGCATAAAACACTGTTTTTTTTGGCCTGGCTTGCATAAAGATGTTGTGCAGTTTTGCAGGAGCTGTCCAGAATGTCAAATTACATCAGCCAGACTCCCCAACAAAGCTCCTCTCCAACCCCTTCCAGTCCTGAGTACACCATTTCAACGCTTAGGTATGGACATAGTGGGACCAGTGGAAAGAAGTAAAGCAGGTAACCGGTTTATGCTGGTGATTGTGGATTATGCAACTAAATACCCAGAAGTCTTCCCCCTGAAAGCTGTCAAAGCAAAGAATGTTGCATTTTGTTTGGTGCAATTTTTTTCAAGGGTTGGCTTTCCTCAAGAAATACTAACTGATCAGGGCACTAATTTCATGTCCAAACTGCTTAAGGATGTGTATCAGTTGCTAGGAATTAAAGGACTGAGAACGACACCCTATCATCCACAAACAGATGGCCTCACTGAACGGTTTAATCAAACACTTAAACAAATGCTGCGGAAATTTGTGAATGAAACTGGTTCTGACTGGGACCAATGGCTCCCATATATTCTGTTTGCATATAGAGAAGTTCCACAAGCCTCCACTGGGTTTTCTCCATTCGAGTTATTATATGGTCATGAAGTGAGAGGACCTCTGATGGTTCTGAAGGAACTGTGGGAGGGGGGACAAACTAGCAAAGACCCTGTAAATGTTGTATCTTATGTGCTCCAGATGAGGGAGAAGCTGGAGAAGATGTCAATTTTGGCTCAGGAGCATCTGAAGATGTCTCAACGCAAACAGAAGATTTGGTATGACTCTGCAGCCCGGGAGAGGGAGTTCAAGCCGGGCCAGAAAGTACTTGTTATGTTGCCTTCAGAGGAAAGCAAGCTGCTGGCCAAGTGGCAAGGACCTTATGAGGTAGTAGAGAAATTGGGACCAACAACTTACAAAGTCTCTGTTCCAGGTAAAAGCCGTCCCACTCGGATTCTCCATGTGAACCTGCTTAAAGAGTGGGTGTCCCGGGACCAAGAGAAACCTACCTCCTTCTACATCCGACGTACAGAGGATGAGGAATCTGAGGAGCAATATTTGCCTATTCCATCAGCCTCCAAGCCTAGCTTGGATCATCTCTCAGAAAACCAACAGTCAGAGGTGAGGGCTGTCTGTCCATTGAATGTGTTCCAGGAGAATCCAGGATACACTAATGTGATAATACATGACATTACCTTAAAGGAAGATGCTGCACCAAAACGAATGAGCTATCGCATACCTGAGAGACTTCTGGAACCACTTAAAAAGGAGGTTGAGTTGATGCTTTCCCTTAAGATTATTGAGGAATCACAGAGCGAGTGGTGCAATCCAATTGTTCTTGTCCCTAAAAAAGATGGAACAATAAGGTTCTGCATCGACTTCCGCTACCTAAATTCAGTCTCAAAGTTTGATTCCTATCCAACTCCACGCATTGATGATCTTATTGAGAAACTAGGCAAAGCAAAATATTTTACTACCATTGACCTGTCCAAAGGCTATTGGCAAGTGCCACTCTCCCTCAGGTCCAAGGAGCTGACGGCGTTCAGAACACCATGGGGCCTTTACCACTTTAGAGTGATGCCATTTGGACTTCATGGGGCTCCTGCCACCTTCCAGCGCCTAATGGATAAGGTACTCAATGGCCTTTCACCTTTTGCCTCTGCATATCTGGATGACATCATTGTTTACAGCAATTGCTGGGATGAACACCTGCAGCATCTGAAAGTGATTTTTGAGCGTCTCCAGAAAGCAGGATTAACAGTGAATCCAGCCAAGTGTGCCATAGCAAAGAGGGCAACTGAGTACCTGGGCTTTGTCATCGGAGGAGGGTTGGTAAAGCCACAAATTAAAAAAATTGAAGCCATCCAATCTTGCCCCTTTCCCCAGACAAGAAAACAACTTAAATCTTTCCTAGGTATGTCTGGTTGGTACCACAGATTTATCCCCAATTACTCTGCCAGAGCTTCTCTGCTTACAGACATGACTAGTCTTCGGGGCCCGAACATACTACGGTGGTCTGAAGAAGCAAAGGAAGCATTCAGAGACATTCAGCAGGCCTTAAGTGAAGATCCTGTGCTTCACTGCCCTGACTTCCAGCAGGAGTTTGTTTTGCAAACTGATGCATCAGATAAAGGTCTGGGTGCTGTGTTGCTTCAGGGTTCTCCGGATGATCGTCATCCAATCGTCTTCATCAGCCGTAAACTTTTCCCCAGAGAAACCCGTTATTCCACTATAGAGAAGGAATGTCTGGCAATCAAGTGGGCTCTGGATTCCCTACGCTATTACCTCCTGGGAAGGAAGTTTGTATTAGAAACTGACCATAAGGCTTTAAAATGGTTGGAAAGAATGAAAGACACCAATGGTCGAATAACCCGCTGGTACCTAGCCATGCAACCCTACAAATTTGAGGTGCATCACATCCCTGGCAGGCAGAATGCTACCGCTGACTACTTGTCCCGCTGTGCCGGTGAGCCTTCAGAGGAGGGGGAGTGTGTGGTGGATGCTTCTACCACCACCACATCGTGTTAGTATTTATTTAATTATTATTTGATATATTTTCTGATGGG
>JBBPBX010080356.1:0-16187 GCA_038048925.1 Garcialebias charrua | reverse complement strand
CTCAAAATCACTGAAATATAAAACATTTTATATACTAATACTGTTGTATCCATGCAATACACATATACTTAATGTCACTGTAATTATCAGTTGTTTAAAAAAACTAATGCAAGCTTCTAAATAAAATTATAATAAAGTGAAACATTTTTGACTCATTGCTGCCACCAAGTGTCGCTTTAAGTTTAAGTTCTTAATCTAACTGAAAATGACATATTGTGTTGTTTAAAATTACTAAGCTAAAATATTTATTCTAATGCCAATAATAATGTTTTTTTAACCACTGTCAGAAAACTTAATGCTATTATTTTCCTATTTTTGTTTAAGTTTTAGTAATGTTTTTAAATCCAGACCAACCCACTTTGGTTGGAATAGTCTTTAAAAAAAAATCACAACTACTTATTAAGTATTAACAACTCCATTTCTATTTCATAGCTATTTATAAAAGTGATTTTATTGTAAATTGGTGCAAATTTAGAAAAAAAATAGTTAATTGTAGAGCTTTTTTTCTACAAAAAGTAATACAAGAATGAGCTTTTGATCAGTACTTGATCTCTAAACTCCATCAGACTGTCTGAAAACTAAATAACTGTTAATATATTTTATCAGGGTATATGCAGAAATTCTTGAGTTGAATTTAATACCTTTTAATACCTTTTTAATACCATCAAAATATTTTTTAATACCATCACGGCACTGAGCTGTAACCGTAGCAGCAACCTCTTGTACTTCAGTTTAGAGCAACTAATTGTAAAGTGATAAGATTACTGTCATTTTCTTCCTAAACTTTGGTAGTACATGTAGTTTTATAACTATTACTGGATACATCAAGTTGCTTCTTGCCTCAATAAAAGCACTGGCCTACTTGTTATTTAAATCTAACCCAAGAGAAAAAGTTTAATTGTTCCCACACACAACATATGTCTAATGACAAACAAAAAACTGTAAACTTGAAAACAGAACAGTTTAGTTAAAATAATTCAACACTGAACACATACCGTACACAATTCAAAAGAGAGGGAGAAAAATAATAACTACTGTATTTTTCATCCTGTAAATTGCAGTTTTTTTTGCATAATTTACATGCCTTGCAACCTAGGCCAAAGTGACATATTTATGGATTTTTCCCATTTTTATAAACCATTTTTAGCTGAGACATGACCGTTTACATTCATTCTGACTGGAAAAAAAACCTGCAATACAGTACTGTACTTGATGGCCCCGGAATAGTAATAGTTGTATGGCATGCTGTTTGCTGTTGTATCATGTAATAGGAAAACGTGCCTATAATGACAGATTTTTCAAAAAGTTCAAGACAAAAACAACTGGACTTTATTTATTATACTATTTATTATACTATACTTGATACTTTATAGTTTTTTTCTTGCACTTTTTAGAATTCACCATGTCCTGGATGACAGAGAATCTTCACTAGCTATTAATGACTCAATCGGCCTGCCATATCCTCCCCACCTTTCAGCAGCCAGCTGCACCACGGCAGCGAAATGCAGCTAATTTGACCGTTAAAGTGCATTTATTAAGAAAATGATAGACTGAAACACACCTTTGCTATAATTTCGAGCTAACAAATAATTGTTTAGGTATATTCCTTGTTAAATGTCGGCGAAACGAGCCGCGATCCACTTCCCTGTTTCTCACCGCTGCGCGTTCACGGTGCACACACAGGCAGCAAAACTTTTTTTTTTTTAATAAAGCCGATTTAACCATTAAAGGGGACCACACATGCAAAATTCACTTTTTAATGTTTTTTTTTACTCAACTTTGGGTATGTACTTAATAAAAAAACAGTCCTAAGGCCAAAGAAATGCACCCAGTGGTTTATTTACTCTAAGTAGATTTATTTGTCTGTGATAGAAACGCTTCGTTTCTCACTTCCTGCGGTTTGTGACGTCACAAACCGCAGCCACAACCCACACCAAACCTGAGTCCAGCCCCTCACCTAGCAACCCCTGGTGCGGCTCAACCCACTTCAGTATAAAAGACGTCACGGTTGCCGAGCAGTTTAGGAGCTGACCCGGCGGTCATTTATGTATTTATTCATTTATTTAGCCCCCGGGGGGCTAGGGGCTTGCCCTGCTCCAGCCACGCAGCACATCTTGAGTAAAACCAGAATGTTTTATTACCTTGTTTGAACTCTGTCTCGTTGAAACTGTGCACACACACACTCTCGCGGGGCGACAGTCTGAAACGTACAAGCACCACTGATCGATATACTTTTCAGATTAGCAATTTATTTATTTTAAGAATACTTTTCACTTCATCAAAATCTAATCAAAACTCCAGCGTTCTAAAAGTAGGTGGTTGTATTTGTTTCTTATACGATGAAGGACTGCTTTTGCTCAACTGCCAGGTGGGTCTGGGAGATAAAGAGCTGGTTTGGCACCCAAAGGACCGGGGTTCGTTTCCCGGCCACGGCATAATTTTTTTTTAAAGCCTTTTGTTTCGGAGAGATCGGGGTGAGACTAGATATATACATCTACATAATAATACTTTATAATTGTTATTTTTACGTTTTAGTTCAATTTTTAGTGTATTAGCGATCGCTCCCAACGCGTATCCGGCAATTTTAAAACAACAACATATTAGAGATACTGGCTGTTACAGAGGACGGAGTTAATGTAAACAGAGTTTTGACGGGCGTGGACTTCAGAGCTCATTATCATAAACCGGTCGTTTAGAACGGAAGTTAGAAATGGCAGAATTAAAAAGGGTATAATTTATTATCTAAGAATTATTTTGTGTATTAAATTGAATGAACAGGGTCTGGATAGCACACAGACATACCATAAAATTTTTAAAAACCCATCTGAGGTCCCCTTTAAGGTGCATTTATTAAGAAAACGTTAGACTGAGACACACCTTTGCTATAATTTCGAGCTAACAAACAATTGTTTAGGTACATTTCTTGTTAAATGTCGGAGGATAAAGCCACGCTCCTCTTTCCTGTTTCTTTTCACAGACGTGCCTAGCCTCAACCAGCTGTAGGTGCGAACGTACACTGACTAACGATATGACGTCATTGTTTTAGCTAAGGTCCTACTCGGAACATAAAATTAGAAAATAAATAAATTCACAGACATTTTTTTAGACGACAGAACGAGAAAAATATAGTTGTGTAAGTTTTTTAAAAAATTAATACCTCGTCAGATGACATTTATTACTTTTTAATACTTTTTAATGGCCTTAATTTGTGTTAATTTCATTTACTACCTTTTAATACCTTTTACAACCCCGCGGATACCCTGTTTATATTCTTTCAACCATATTTGATTTTTAGTAGGGATGCACGACATTATCGGCACGGCATCGGCCGATATTAGCGATAAAGTTAACAATCGGCAATTCCATCAAAAATAAAACTCACAGACATAAAAGGCTTCTGTTTTAAGTTAATTTTTAATTTAAGAAACTGTCAAGTATATATATTAATGCACCACTACCGGTACTTAAGCACTTGTCACTTGTGAAAATGTATGAATTTGCATTGTTTGAGTGTTGTCATTGTGTTAAGAGTAAATGTTGTGAATACATTTGACATAAAACATAATCCAAGTTGAAGTGTTGCATCATTTTCAGCCCCTTTTTGGCATCTGTATTTGGTAGCAGTTCAAATTGACAAAGACCATGCAGAATACAAAAATGTAGTATTTTAATTCCACAGCAGAGAAAGCTATGTAGTCTCTGAAAAATTATCGGTATTGGTATTGGCCAAATAAGTTTTAACATATCGCCGGCATATCGAATATAAGCCAAAAATCCAATATTGTGCATTCCTAATTTTTTTTTATTTGTTACTTTTATTTAATAACAAGTGCCAACTGAAAACATTTTATGTCCTTGTCAAAAGTCCCATCTCCTCCCTTTCATTTGCTCACAATAAAGAATTCAAACCTAAGTTAATAGCATGAGCAGCTAGAATAAAAACAGGTCCATTCAGCATGGGGCTCTCTTAGAATTTCAATTTACCTACTGCATCACAGTTCATCTTTTACTTTCTGTCCATAAGAAGGTGGCAGCACGTCTGGATTTTGTTCATATATGACTTTTAATCACAAGAACATCCCCTTTTGTTGAAGTAAAGCCGAGTCATAATGCAGCATTATGTGGGTGTTTTGATAGTGCTTTTATTCTTTACAGATTCAACTGTGCAGCAGAACACCGACAAGTCATTTTAGGTGGCATTTTTACATTTTACATTTCGTACATAATTCATGAACTGTGCGACAGAACAACGGCATTTGAGCACGTTCCTATAAAATCTATTTAGAGACTTAGTGGGAAACAGTCTTAAATTCAAAGTACTAAGGCTATGCATATACAGATGATGTGGTTTAAAGGGCCACCTCATTCACATCATAAATATTATATATTCAAGTCATCTCTGAGTATCTTTACTCTGGAAGAACGTGTACATTTGTTTGGAAACTGTTAAAAAGAGCTGATAAAAGTGAGGTTAAGACCAATTCAGGAAAACATACTGTAAGCAGCAACTGCATTTTACTTTAATGTTGTTAAAGCAAAAATTAAAGTAGTGCAAATTATGAAACCTTAAAAAATAGCACATAAAATTGAAATAAATGACACATTAGAAAATGTTTCTGCAAGATTTTGGATGAACTGACGCCATTAAGACGGTAAAAACGTGCAAAATGATACGTTTAATGAAACGCAAACATTTCCAGAATGTTTCTAAACGAAACAAAAACAATTGCTTTGCATTTTGTTTTAACAATACAACATGTTAAACGTTGGTTAAAATTATTTTTCTATAAAGCCACATTGTTACGACACCGAGCGACTGAGGACATACAGGTAGACATCGACTTACGGCGGTCTCGATTTACGGCGGCCTCGACTTACGGCAATTCTGTGTTACGAACGCATCTTATTAATAAAAATATTTTAAAAAAATTTTTTAAATTTTTTTAAAAATTGAAAAATCTTATTTTATGTGTTTAAATGTTCTTTATTTCATGTGTACAGCACTTTGTTGCAGCTGTGGTTGTCTTAAATGGCTTTATAAATAAAGTATTATTATTATTATTATTATTTAGAAGCCGATTTACACAGTTTGCGGCAGTTTTCGGTAGTGTACGCCAGTTTTCGGCAGTGTGTCCGCCAGCTTTCGGTTAGCTTCGGTTAGCTCCGGCCTCGACAGCCAGCTTTGGAGGACCGTGTGTCCAATCAGAGGTTGCCTCATATGGATAAATGAGCTGGAAACGCTCTGTGAACTCTATGGATGTCTCAGGCCCGGAGCAGCAGCAGCCGATCACTCCGCCGCGCCGCATCCCACCACGCCGGCCGACACCACCAGCTCACCGCAGGAACACCGAGCTAACATGCTAATGCGGAGAAACGCCCAGTAAGTTATCAACTCTTTTTACTTTCATTATGGCTCCAAATGTATGGAGCCAACATGCTAACAGTCCTTCCTGTAAACAGTTTGGACCGCGTGAAGCAGCTGGAAGCTGCAGAGCTCGGACGTGCAACGAGCTAACATGCTAACAGGCTTCACCAGCTAACAGTAAGAAATTAACTATTTTTTTCCTTCATTATGGCTCCAAATGTACTGTATGTGTTTTTTGTACTGTGTTAGGATAGGCGAAGTGCTTGGTAACTGTACAGTACTGTACATGTACCTGTATAAGTGGCGGCTCGTGTGTTTTCCGACTTACGGCGATTTTCGACATGCGAACGGCCGTAGGAACGTAACTCCGACGTAACTCGAGGACTACCTGTAAGTGCAGCTTGGACAAGAGGCAGCAAAGCTGAAAACAGTGTTCGTGGTTCCTTCTTTGATTTGCAAAACAAAACAACAGCTTAAATGTCCTATACAGTATTGGTCACGCACCAGTTATTTATTTATTTATTTTAAGTATTTTCACGTCTTCCTGAAGCATTTTTTTTTTATAGACGTGTCCATGTGATGCAGTTTTAAATGACAGCTGTTAGTCACCTGCAACAAAGTAAACGACAAGCTGAAACCAACTGAACGACCGGCAACAAGCTCGTCAAAGAATAGATTCAGCTTGAATTGTGGCTCTCTTTGAGACAAACGTGTTTAGGAATATATGAGAAGGTCATATAGTTTGAACAAACACTGCTGCTCTTTCATACCTGTGCGCGCCTGTTGGGCAGACGTGTTCCCCCTGTGGCTAAATCTGGAGGTTGATAAAAGGGGCGAACCCCAGTACGTCTTGAAGAAGCACCAGAGCTCTTTGTAAAGGTGGCTCGACGTCAATCACCACATTGCGCTTCCGCAGCGGATCAAGACTCGACTCTGTCACGTTGTGACAGTGATTCACCCTCAGGGACTGCAGTTTGGGGCAATACTCCGCAAGAGTCCTGTGAGTGCAGCAAGCAGGAAAGTTTATGGATTAACGACTAACAGGTTTGGCAACAAGTTTGCACTTGAAAATAAGATATAACAAACCTGATGGACTGGTTTCTGACCCGCAGACAACCTGTCAGGTCCAGCTGCTCCAGACCCCTGCAGTTCTTTGCCACCTCTTCCACCGACTCATCCGTAATGTTGGCGTTGACTGCCAACGATAGAGACTTCAACTCCAAACACTTTCTGGCCATGTAGCAGATGGCGTCGTCTTTCAGCTGGCGGCAGGCGGTGAGGTCGATCGACCGGAGCCCCCTGCAGTGGTCAGCCAGGCTGCGCAGGGACAGGCTGTCCACCCACTCGCAATGTGCCAGGCCAAGACGCTGCAGGTGCGTGCAGCTTAAGGACACAGCCACCAGGGAATGGCGGGTAAGGCAGGAGCAGCCGCTCATGTCCACCCTCTGCAGGTGCTGATTCTGACCAATGACAGGCAGCAGCTCCTTGTCTGTGACCCAGTTGGAACAATTCTGAAGTGACAAGTTCTGCAGAACTTTATTGTCCTTTAACATGTTGCAGAATGCCTCTTTGGGGATGCATGGTCCTATCTGTAAAGAAATCAGTAAACTCAGGAACTGCGCATGTTAACAGAAACCGGTTTAATCATCAGTGGTGGAGAAAGTACTCAAACACTGTGCTTTAAGTAAAAGTACAAATAAACAGACAAAAATGTACTCTAGTCAAAGTACCATATTAATGTTCTTACTTAAGTAAAAGTAAATAAGTACTTGCTTTAAAAAATACTTAAAGTATTAAAGTAAACGTATTGCTGAATGTATTACCTAATAAATATCACTAAGTGTGCATATTGTATGTATATTTTCTGTAGTACATTAATAGTGTTGAGTCATTTTAATGAACAATGCTGCAGATAATGCATATTTTTATTGTGTGACACAGTTCACACTTGGATTTGTGATTCTGAATTTCAGGGATGACATGCAGAGTTAAATGCCATTAAGCAAAATAAGAAAGAGGAATGAGTATACCTTTGAAAGTTTTTATTTAACACAAACCAATGTGTCATTTTAACTGCAGTAAACACATTTAAATAAAAGTTGACTGCCTGAAAAAAGCAGCATTAGACCTAACAAAGGAACAGACACTGATCACTTCAACTCCAGTTTGTCACAAACTCTAGTTAAAATATTGTCTAAACCTTGTAATGGGTCAATAGTGAACAATATTTTAACTTTCTGACACCATTTTCAAAACTTGGACCTGAGTGGTGAGTCATTTGGAGACAACTATCATCTCCTGTCCTAACATCCCATGAACTGACACATTTTTATATTGCAGCAAGAATTTATTGTTCAAGTACAGAAGAAGTTGTTTTTCAAATTTTTTTGAATCCAGTCTGGCTCTTTTGGGAGAGAGAATCTGTCCTGCTGTACTGAACTGTCTTTCAATAGTCTTTCGATCATATTTCAATAGTCTTTCAATAATCTTTCAATAAGGCCATGGGTGGTGTAACTTCTGGCTGAATCTCTGTGGTGGAATCCATTTTGGATGTGTTAGTGGTGCTGTGGGTGCTCCCAGCTCAATGACGTATACACTACTAGAATATACGTCATTGGTCCAGCTCTTCTTGAAGGCAGGTCTAATGTTACCTGTCCACTTTGCAGTGATTCAATGGACCAACTCCCCTCTCGACATCAGTTACTTTCAAACTAACGACAAATAAAAAATGCTGGTGTAGATTCTCAGTCGTCCAGGACATGATAAAATCAAAAAAGGCGTTCAATACAGAACAACTGGACTTTATTTGTAACAAACAAGACGTTTCGCTCATCATCCGATAAGAAAGCTTATCGGATGATGAGCGAAACGTCTTGTTTGTTACAAATAAAGTCCAGTTGTTCTGTATTGAACGCCTTTTTTGACAAATAAAAAAGCTACAACGTGAATGTAACTTGTAACTCAACACATTATAGAAATGTAGTGTAGTAGAAAGTACAGATACTTCATGTCAAATGTAGTGGAGTAAAAGTATCCACATTTAATTCTACTTAAGTAAAGTACAGATACATGAAAAATGTAATTAAGTACAGTAACAAAGTATTTGTACTTAGTTACATCCCACCACTGTTAATCATTACTTACTAGTGACACACTAAAAGTCCTGCAGTTGGCGAGGTACACCTGGACGAGGCTGTGGAACTGCCTGCTCACTCTCTGGAGGTTGACGAGCTGCTGGAGTGGTAGATGGGACAGAACGTGTGGGACGAGCACGTCCTCCCAGGGCAGGTCCAACAGATGACATCTGCAGGAGGACAAACCTTACAGATGAACTTTAACAAAAACAGCCACATATTTACAAACTGACAAATAACAATACATATTTAAAACAATTCAAGTCAGCAATGGATTAGAATACTGTAGTCGTGTCACTACAACACGATTAAATGTGTTACAGAATGGGACAAGCTAGACTCCAGTAGCTGTTATTCCTCGCGAGCTAGCCGATTAGCTAATCAGCCGGGTTAACCAATTCAGCTATTTTTATAAATAAAATACTTCTTTAAAGCCACTTACGTCTGCGCCTTGGCTTCTGCCTCCATTATGAGCCGGTTATGTTGTTCACAAGGACGCGTTGTTCTGTATTTAGATGCCAAAGCAGCATATTTGCCGGTACCTTCGCATCTTGCAAAGCGTTTGAGGCGTAACCTAAACTACATGGTGCCTTCACGGACAGTCGAAATAATAAGTTCAAAATGCGAATGTGACTCAAATACCTAAAGTTTTTGAATTTTCTTTTTTATATTTTCTCCGTTTAAGAAGAGCATAAAAAGATGGTAACTCGTTAAAATCGAGTAGCAACTATAGATTGCGTCTGTAGATGTGTTTAATAAAAATAAAGCAGCGGTAACACGAAACAAAGTTTTTTGTTTTTGTTTACAATAAAGTAAACTTACATTACCTTGTTTGTTTAAGTAAACTCCAACAAGTTGTTGCTTAGGTACAAAATAATTGGTGTTTATTGTTGCTTTGACAGACTATTGCACAAATTAACCACTGCCCTTATTGTCATGATATGATGATGTAACAGTTTAGCCACTTGGTGTCAGTATAACTCTTGGTTACATGGTGGTGTAAAAAGGTATATAAGTGAAGAAGACTTGATTGTTGTCAGGTGTGACACAGCAGAATAAAGTGGTGTTCAAACAACATGCTGGACTCTCTTGGTGGTATTAAACGGAACACAACATGGTGTCAGGAGTAAAGTAACCAGTTTGGATCACTGACAAGTGAGGAACATGGATTCTTTGAAGCCACCAGAGACTTTGAAGCTGAGCGGCAATGTTGACAGCAGTTGGAGGAACTTCAAGCAACAGTTTCTGCTGTATGTGAAGGCCATGGGACTGGATGAGGAGCCAGACAGCAGAAAGGTAGCACTACTGCTGACAATAGCAGGTTCACAAGCCATTGAAGTGTACAACACATTTGTTTTTGATAACGAAGACGACAAAGACAAGTTGGAGAATGTGCTTGATTATTTTGATAGACACTGTTCACCAAAGAAAAATGAAACATACGAGAGATATGTGTTCCGATCTCGTGTGCAGCATCAACATGAAACGTTTGATAGTTTTCTGACTGATCTGAAGTTGAAGGCTCAGACATGTAACTTTGGCACCTTGAAAGACTCCATGATTCGTGACCAGATAGTGTTCGGCGTGGCAGACAAGCAGATCCGAGAAAGGCTGTTGAGAGAAATGGAGCTTTCCTTGGAAGGAGCTATGAAGATTTGCCAAGCCAGTGAGCTCTCCCGGATGCACCTGAGGACTTTCAACAATGCAGAAGACAACCCGGCCAGCATCAGTGAATCTGTTGTGGTTGGTGCAGTTTCAAGCAGAGGACAACATCGCAGAGGACAACGGGCTGTGCAACGCATGGATGAAGAGATGTTCAACTGTAAGAGATGTGGTTCTCGACATAAGCTGAAACAATGTCCTGCGTATGGAAAGCAATGTTCTCAGTGTGGGGGAAAAAACCACTTTGCCAAGCAGTGCTTTTCGAAGAGAAGAGGAAGGTCTGTGAATTTGGTTGAAGATGAAGATGCTGATGAAGATGCTGATCTGAGTGACACATTTTTTATTGGTATGGTAAACTGTGAAGATAAACCACAAGAAACAATTCATGTTATCCGAGAAGATAAATGGATAGCACCGTTGCAAATTAATGGCACTATTATTCCCATGAAATTGGACACTGGTGCTAAAGCAAACCTGATTAGTATGTCTGACATTAAAACAATGAAAGTCAAGCCAAAAATAGAGAATAAAATAATCACGCTCAGAGATTATAATGGACAAAGTATAAGGTGTTTGGGAACGTGTAGACTAAAAGTGACCGTCAAAGGAAAAACACACAATCTATTATTCTCTGTAGTTAGTGATGGTTTGGACTCTCTTTTAGGTGACAAAGCCTGTGAAAACTTGCAGTTGGTGAAAAGAGTAAATCGCATTGATGCAGCTGTAAGTAAGCAACATGACTCTGTTGATTCTATAGTGCAAAACTATGCTGATGTATTTAAAGGATTTGGTGTACTACCTTTTACATATAAAATACAGTTAAAAGAAAATGCAAAACCAGTAATACATCCAGCTCGAAGAATTCCTACACCATTAAGAGATGAAGTGAAGAAAGAGCTTGAACGCATGACTATGTTGGGAGTGATTAAAAAAATTGAAGAACCAACAGATTGGGTTAGCTCGATGGTGTGTGTGAAGAAAAAGAATGGAGAACTGAGATTGTGCATGGATCCAAAGGATTTGAATGAAAACATTAAACGTGAGCATTACCAGATACCTAAACGTGAAGAAATTACTAGTGAAATGACAGGTGCAAGATATTTCACAAAATTGGATGCTTCACAAGGTTTTTGGCAGCTGAAACTTGATGAAAGTAGCAGCAAGTATTGTACTTTCAATACTCCTTTTGGCAGATACTGTTTTTTGAGGCTACCATTTGGAATAATCTCAGCATCTGAAATATTTCACAGAGCAATGGAACAGATTGTTGAAGGACTTGAAGGAGTTCGAGTGTATGTCGATGACATCATAATCTGGGGTTCTACTTGTCAAGAGCACAATGAGAGACTCGTCAAAGTTTTAGAGCGCATTAAAAGTCATGGACTAAAACTCAACAAAAGTAAATGTCTTTTTGGAGTTGAAGAAATTGTATTTTTGGGTGATAAGTTATCAGTACAGGGCATACAGCCAAGTCAGGAAAAAATAAATGCCATACTTAACATGTCAATACCCAAAGATAAAACTGGAGTACAACGCATCATGGGAGTGATAAACTTTGTTGGTAAATTTATTCCCAATCTCGCAGCTAGAACGTCCAGTATTAGACAACTTTTGTGTAAAGAAAATGATTTTCAGTGGGCTGATGAACATGATTGTGAGTGGGAAAGCCTTAAAAAACTACTGACTACTGCACCTGTGCTGACCTTTTATGATCCAGCAAAGAGCATTAAGGTGTCGACAGATGCTTCCAAGGATGGTTTAGGAGCTGTGTTACTGCAAGCTGAGGGTGAGCTGTGGAAACCAGTTGCTTATGCATCCAGATCAATGACAGAAGCAGAGTGTCGTTATGCTCAGATTGAAAAAGAATGTCTAGGATTAGTTTTTGGATTGGAGAGGTTTCACAGTTATGTTTATGGCTTACCATCATTCACTGTAGAAACAGATCATCGACCACTTGTAACAATTGTGAGAAAGAATTTGAATGATATGTCTCCAAGAATTCAACGAATGATGATGAAACTTCAGAGATATGATTTCGAACTGATATATACGCCAGGAAAACACCTTATCATAGCTGATGCACTGTCACGAGCACCTCTTAAGGATGCAATGAGTACTACTGCAGAAGATGTGGAAAGCTATGTGAACATGGTGTGTGCAGCTCTACCTGTATCTAATGCAAAGTTTGGACAGATAGTAGCAGAAACAGCAGCTGATGCAGAGTTACAACGTGTGGTTGAACACATGGAGAATGGATGGCCAGAAGGATCTAGTTCATTATTCTACCACATTAGAAGTGAATTGAGCCATGTGGATGGACTTTTATTAAAGCAGAACAGGATTGTTATTCCACAAAATTTACGGCAAGATATTCTGTGTAGAATACATGAAGGTCATCTTGGTATTGAGAAATGCAAAAGAAGGGCCAGGGAAACTGTGTTTTGGCCAGGAATAAATAGAGACATTGAAAGAATGATAGGATCATGTGAAACATGTCAAAAACACAGAAATAAGCAAACTAAAGAACCTATGATTATTATGGACATGCCAATGGAACCATGGCATAAAGTGGGAATGGATTTGTTTCATCTTCAGGGCAAAGACTACTTAGTTGTCATTGATTACTATTCTAACTTTCCTGAGATGGCATTGTTGTCAAGTACATCATCAACTGGTGTGATTACACATGTGAAATCCATTTTTGCCAGGCATGGTATTCCATATGTGGTTGTAAGTGATAATGGACCATGTTTCAGTAGCAAGGAGTGGAAGATGTTTGTAGATCATTATGGATTTGAACACATTACATCAAGCCCCCTGTATCCTCAGTCAAATGGGAAGGCTGAAAAAGGCGTTCATATTCTCAAACAACTACTGAAGAAAGCTGCTGACAGTGGTTCAGATCCTTATCTTGCTTTGCTTAGTTATCGAGCGTCACCTCTGGAATGTGGATTATCACCAGGAGAATTGTTGATGAATAGAAAACTGCGAACTACATTACCATGTTACACTAAAGTGAGAAAGATTCCAAAACTACATCGAAAGCTAAGATCTTTAAAAGCTAAACAAAAACATGTGTATGACAAAACAACCAAGCAGCTTCCGCTTCTCAACAGAAATGACACAGTCAGAATTGAAGATTCTGGTAGATGGATGACCAAAGCTAATGTTCTTGAAGAAGTTGCTCCTCGATCTTTTACAGTAAAAACTGAGGAAGGACAAATAATTAGACGTAATAGACGCAGTTTGCTTAAAATACAAAAAACTGTTAAGGAGCCAGTTGTTTTTGGTGAAGGGGATGGAGTAGACGAAACAGACGGAGAAGGTCATAAATCATCTCCATCTAATTCTATTTCTTTATCTTCTTCAAGCACAGAGATTTCTAGTGAACCTGTCTTAAGAAGATCAACAAGGCAGATAAAGAAACCTCAAAGACTGAACTTGTGATTTAAAGGTTAATGAATATATGTATTATTGTAAATGTAATGTGATGTTTTAAAGAAAGGAGGATGTAATGATATGATGACATAACATTTTAAGGTTAATGAATATGTGTATTATTGTAAATGTATATTGTGATATTTTAAAGAAAGGAGGATGTCATGATATGATGATGTAACAGTTTAGCCACTTGGTGTCAGTATAACTCTTGGTTACATGGTGGTGTAAAAAGGTATATAAGTGAAGAAGACTTGATTGTTGTCAGGTGTGACACAGCAGAATAAAGTGGTGTTCAAACAACATGCTGGACTCTCTTGGTGGTATTAAACGGAACACAACACTTATCATTTACAATGAGTCAGTGAATGCAGCAGTCGTAATTTTCGGTTTTGGCCGGAAGCGTTAAAACAGAAACCTTCATATCTAAAAAAAATAATAATTTAACAAAAACATTCATAGATTTTTTTTTATCTATTTAATATTATGTAAAAAACGAGAACTCTGATAGAATCTACCATACCATTTTATGTATAGAGCTGATAACTTAGCTGAACAGATACATCTATGTAAGTGTTCAAAAATCTGACAGAGCGCTGATTGTTATTGTAAAATGGTTCACAGGGTAAACTCTATTTATATTCTTTTTCCAAATAAAAATATTTCTATTATTATTCATTAAAAACATATGCACAATATTTACATTACATGTATTGTGGATGCCATGATTAGTGTGTAAAAAATAATTAGTGCATTTGCTTTAACTTGTTACCACCCACATCAAAAAAATAATAATTAAAAATATGAAGTGCTCATCAATTAGAAACAACACATCCACCCATCCATTACTATACTCATCTATAGTGTTTATGTGTTACATTATAAAATTTGTGCAGAGTTCACTGTGGACCAAAAGGCTGTAAACATCATGTTGCGACTACTGTATAGCTGTAAACGATTATTTTCTGCTGATGCTGGTCTTTTGTCACACTTGAGCCAATGATTAATTTGGATTTTTAGTGACCCAATCCCAAAGAGTTTGTTTGATTTTAAGTGCTGCTCTTCCTGGTACATGTGTTGGAACAGTTAGCCACCTCACCTCTGCTCACATGAACAATGAAGTCAGTCATGCTGCACAATTGCTGACCCATGAATTATATTTCAGTGCACGAGACATTAAGCCAACAGGGTAGCCGTGTGGATACTCACTCCTGCTGTCCGTGTACACGTTGAAGAACGAGCATGGCGAACAAATCAATCTATGATTTCTTTGCAGAGACTTTGGATGGAGAGCAGGTTCCTTTGAGCACCTACAGAGGA
Source organism: Garcialebias charrua (assembly GCA_038048925.1). Lineage (NCBI taxonomy): Eukaryota > Metazoa > Chordata > Actinopteri > Cyprinodontiformes > Rivulidae > Garcialebias > Garcialebias charrua. The sequence goes on along the minus strand of JBBPBX010080356.1, from coordinate 1,268 downwards.
AAAGTGCTACTTATTGTTAATGTGGCCACCTTCTGAGGATCAACAATAGAGGAGGTGATTCTTACTGATTGATTACGTGAAGACTAAATTACTCTGGCTAATCTTACTGAAAATGTTTCGTTTTGTGTCATATTTTCTCAGTACCATCGACTGAATGCACTGATGGAAATGTTTGGCTGCCTCAACTTCACCATTTTGGGATTCCCCTGCAACCAGTTTGGTCTTCAGTCACCAGGTAGAGATAAATGCTTATTTTTCCAACACCATATTATATTTGAACAACGTACATATTACAATAGCAAATTTACATGTATCTTTTCAGAGGTGAATGAGGAAATGCTCAATATTCTGAAGTATGTGAGACCTGGTGGTGGCTTTGTGCCAAAGTTTCCCATGTTTTCCAAAGTGGAGGTGAATGGGTTAACTGAAGAACCTCTTTTCACCTACCTAAAGGTATAGTGAAGAATTTAAAATGGTAAACAGATTTAGTGTATTTGCTGACTGCACTGCTGCACTGTATCTTTTTATTCTCCACAGGAATTGCTGCCATTTGTAAACCCTGTTATTGGAGACATCAAGAAGTTCTACTGGTCCCCAATTAATGTTAATGACATTAGATGGAACTTTGAGAAGTTTTTAATCAATGCAAATGGGATGCCCTTCAAAAGGTAAGACTGTCAGATACAAATTTCAAGTAGGTTAAACCCATCGTTTGATACCTTTTGACATATTCCTTTTTTGCTGCAGGTATGAACTTCACTCCCCCACTGATGAAGTCGAGAAGGACATAGCAACACTTCTCTCGTGGACGTGACCTGATCTTTCATCGGTGGCAGAATGACGACCTCTCAGTAAATGCACACGTGCACCTGAGCTGGATCTGATGAGAAGAGGAACTTGTGTCAGTGCTTCAGTGCATTCAGTCTGAGTGCAAGTTCCTTTCAGCCACTGGGGTTTTCTTGTTACTGTTACATTTCACAAGAAGTCAAAAAATAAAAATAATAAAAATAATAATAATAATAATAATTAAACACAATTAAAAGATGCTCATGGTCATTGTTACGTTTTTTCTTTACTGTTATTATGTTATTATTGTTTCATTATGCCAGATAATTATTTGAAATGTACCACTTTTGGGTAAAAATGACTGTACAGGTGGTCCCCGACTTACGAGCGAGTTCCGTTCCTCCGATATCTCATAACATGAAAATCTCGTAAATCGGGGACTACCTTGTATATACCGGTATATATATATATATATATATATA